>PVJC01033045.1:0-19572 GCA_004026665.1 Murina feae
GGCTGGGGGCAGGTCCTCAGTGGTCACACACACACAAACACACACACACACACACACACAAAAGGCGCCTGGCAGACTGGGGCCATCATAGGACATCCACTGAGGGGTCCCAGACTGTGAGAGGGCACAGGCCAGGCTGAGGGACTCCCTCCACCCCGAGTGCACAAATTTTTGTGCACCGGGCCCCTAGTCTATTTTATAACTGGAAGTTTGTATTTTTTAAAAATATATTTTTTATTGATTTCCAAGAAGAAGGAAGAGGGAGAGAGAGAGATGGAAACATCAATGATGAGAGAGAATTATTGATTGGCTGCTTCCTGCATGTCCCCTGTAGGGGATCGAACCTGCAAGCTGGGCATGTGCCCTTGACCAGAATTGAATCTGGGACCCTTCAGTCCACAAGCTGATGCTCTATCCACTGAGCCAAACTGGCTAGGGCAGAAGTTTGTATTTTTTGACCCGCTTCACCCAGATATTTCATCTTTATTAGCTGTTAAGTAGTTTAACTAGGCCAATTTGTCATTGCCAATGGCTTTGCCTGTACTTGGAGCACTTCTTCCATATTACTTTTATTGACTTCATGAAAAGCTCTGTATCCTTTAGAACATTTTCAATTGATCTCAGCAGTTGGTTTGTTTTGGATTCATTCTTCAGTATGGGTTTTGGTAATTGATAAGTATTGTCAAGGGTAATATAAATAGTATGATTATTAGTAAATATTTTATGTTATAATGACTTTCACTTTTCTATGCAACCTGTTGCCTTTGGAGATGAGAGAACCCTATTGTTATCTGTCACATACTCACCAGGATCATGCCCCCAAAGGGAAATGTGGAACAAAGCTATCCTCAGGGAAAAGGAAAAGAGTAAAGTCTTATTTTCTAGAACTAAATCCTTTGTGTACATCAAAGACGCAACGGAAGAGTACATGAAATGCCTTCTTCAAGTTTCCCTCCCATGCTTGCTCAACTGAAGGTATTTTCTCAGCAGTGCTCACATCAAAGGCCACAAGATTTGCTGGAAGCATCATTGTTACTCTGGAAGAAAGCCCATATCTCATTACCCATAAGAGAGCATCTTCTTACCCTCTGATGTTTCTGAAGGGGAAAAAGCCTTTTTCCACTTCCTTGGTGAGAATATAATGTTCTCTCTACCCACTCCCCAGTTCCTCTGTCCATACCCCCAGAGGAACCAAAGGAGAGATCCTGAATTATGTAATGTCTTAATTTTCACAAATACTTTACTGGGTTCTGTGCATCAATCTTGATTTTATACCATTGTTAAAATCTTTTTATTAATAGTGTATTGATCAATTATCTAATTCTATCCCTTCCTCCTTTTCTTCCTGATTTTCTTTATTACATGCTAGAGGCCCAGTGTACAAAATTCTTGCATGGGAGGAGTGTCCCTCAGCCCAGCCTGCACCCTCTCCAATCTGGGACATCCCTCTCACAATCCAGGACTACTGGATCTCAACTGCTCACCTGCTTGTCTGCCTGATTGCCCCTAACTGCTTTTGCCTGCCAGCCTGATCGCCCCCTAACCACTCCCCTGTCAGCCTGATCAATGCCTAACTGCTCCCCTGCTGGCCTGATCTCCCTCAACTTCCCTCCCCTGTTGGCCTGGTTTCTCCCCTATAGGCCTGGTCACCCCTAACTGCCCTCTTCTTCAGGCCTGGTTCCCTCTAAGTGCCCTCCCCTCCTGGCCATCTTGTGATGACATGGGTGCAGCCATCTTGTGACCACATGGGAGCAGCCATCTTGTGTGAGGTCATGATGGTCAATTTGCATATCACCTCTTTATTATATAGGATGCATTGAGTACCATTGTGTGCCTGGTACTAACTATGCTGGGTGCTGAGGCTCCAATGCAGACATCACCCCTCCATGATGGGAACTTCTAAAAATGACTGGCTCTAACTCCAAATCTTTCTTCTTGCCTGTGAGGCACAGTTCTAAATAAGTAGTGGTTTTCCAGAAAAACCTTCGCTAGACATTTATTCCACCCCTGCTATTTGACTTCTCATTTACTGACTTCAGTTTGATAGGGATCTTTGTGAGTGACACAGTTCCCAGGAGTAGAAGCTCAGATTGGAGTCACAGACGTGACTCTGAACCATGGTCCTGTGTGCATGGTCCCAGGACTTTAGGAGGCAAAGGGGCCCAGTATATGCCTGGGAAAAGCTCAGGAGATTTTATATCACACCACCCAACATTCCCTTCTCTAAAAGTAAATTCTCAATACCCAGATATTTTCCACCTTCTCCTCTGCTCACCATTTTCCTTGCCATTCTTTTATTATTTAGATCATGAGTGGGCCAGTCCAGCCTTCTCGGATCCTGGATTTTCCCTTCCTCACACACATTTTTCTCTATTTCTTTAGGAAAGTCATTCAGCTCTACCCTGGATGCTCCAGTCTTATATCCTCACATCCAACATTTAATAATATGATCTTCAAGTAGGTTAAAGCCCCTCAAACCACTGCACTATAGATTGTAACCCTGTGCATAGCCAACAAAAGTCACTCTAGTTTATAACCTGGGCCCTAGAGTCTGTTCTGATGCACTCATTCACTCATACATTCACTCACTTTTATTGTGTAGTAATAAAAGCAATTCCCCTAAAAGCAGAGCCTGAAACAAGGGTTTGGGTGCTGGGAGTCTATTTGGGAGGTGATATTAGAAGACAGAAGTGAGGAAGTGAGGAGAATGAATCAGAGGAAAAGCCTGTAAAGCTATATTTTTGAGCTGGTTATTGCAGTGGGTGGGCATCAGGGCTCAATCTCCAGGGCACTCTGGAGAACCATGTAGTACACCTGTCAGAATTGTCCTTCTGAAGATGGGAGCGTGGGACACTTATCCACCAACTCTCATCCCCTTTAGTTGAGGGTTACTCTTAGGGACAGACTCACCACTCCTGGTTTGCCCTATCCTGAACTGAGAACGAAATCTGGGACCCGAAAATTGTCAGTCCACTCCCTTTCTATGCCTCTGATTCAATTTTCGGGGGTAAAGGGTGTTGGGAATGTGGGAAGAGAATGGACAATGATCGTACACCTATGGATGAAGACAGTGAGGTGGTGGGGGGGAGACAGAGGGTGGAGTGGGAAATGGGAGGAGGGGAGCTTTGGGGGAAATAGAGGAACAATTGTAATAATTTGAACAATAAAGATAAATAAATTTAAAAAAACACAACGAAATCTGGGACCCACTGAAGCTGTTGATAGCCTGGGAGCTGTCCACCACAGCTGCAGCTGAAGTCAGAGAAAGGTTCAGCGCATTTATCCTGGGGCACCAATCACAGCGCTCGTAATAGCATTCATCACCGTTGTATTGTAACCATTCCTTCTTGCTTGTTTTCTTCCATGGAATAATGAATTCCATAAGGTCGAGGACAGCTTCTTCATCTTTGTTTCCCCTGTGCCTAGCATGGTGCCATTCTCATGGGAGACCTTCAAGTTTCATTCAGCAAATGAATACAGAAATCAACGAAAGAACAGAAACTGAAACCAGAAACCTGAGTTTTAGTCCCTGCTGAGTCCCTAGTTTCTATGTGACCTTGAATATATCAAAACATTGCTCATAAGGGTTTAGTTACTTATGAAATTACAAACTTGTACTAAAAATAAAATTTATACATCCAAATATAATTGCAAAAGGAGAAAATTTCCCAACAGTGACTAACCTAGGAATAAAACATTGTTCTCTAACTTCATGGCTTTCTCTAATTCTAGGTTTAGGTCTCTCTGAGGTGTGAAGATACCACTGTTGAAGCAGTAGGGTGTGTTACAATGTATTTTGTATTCTGCATGATACTTGGCTTGGGAAACCTTCCCTAACGCTCTCGTGTGAAGAATGCTAGAATGCTAATTTCCCACAGATTCATTATCACCATGAAATGAAATTTGGGGATGCATCAGAGGCAAATATAATGTGCAAATGTAGAATTCAACAATTCAAGTTTTAGCTGCCTGTGTCAACAAGACCCCCACTGAACACTTTGCCTTATTTTATTCTACTTGAAAATAAAACTGAAGAGATTATTGTTATATCCAGGATGAAGAGTTGTTCTTTCTAGTTAACCCTTTAAGAAGGGAGTCCATCTGTGTATACATTTCCAATTATTTTTTATCTGATCACAAATATTTATGGTGCTTGGTACTGTGCTAGGTCTTACGGCTACTATCCTGGAAAAACTCATAGTCCTCCTGTTGTGGAGCTTACCCTCTTGGGTAAGTCACATTCTGAAGTAAACACTTCTGGAAAGGAAATGTGATTTTATTAGAGCAAAATACAATGAAAAGCATATGGTCTGGAAGGTTACAGTAGGTTTCCTCACAAAAGTAGGATTTAAATAGAAAGCTAAAGGATGAATAAATAAATAAAAGGAGGGGCAGCATGTGTAACGGCCAGGTGGCAAGAACATCAGGATGCCTTGGAAGAACTGGAGGAAGGCCAGGGGAGCTGGCTTGCACAGAGTGAGGAGGAGTGTGCTGAGTGAGGCTGCAGAGGTGAGCACAGGCAAACTAGGCAGGCTTCTTGGGTGAGGTAAGAGATCTGGTGTAAGAACAACGGGGAGTCATGAACAGTTCAGCATGGTGACATGCTTATATCTGCATATTTTTAAAGGGACCTTTGTTTTCACATCCTTTTATATTTTGCACTAGTGGCCCAGTGCACAAAATTCATGCACATTAAAAGGGGATTAATTAGAGGAACTATATTAATATTGCTATTTGCCCTTTCTCTGTAATCCAAGTGTCAGAGAGTAAAGAAAATTAGTAAAACGTATATGAAAATCTTCCTCCTGTCAGAGTCTGGGGTGCACCATGGAACCCAGAGTCAAATCTTCAACCACCCATGTGCACCTCAAAATCACTTGAGACCCAAACCTGGATGGCCCCCCTTCATTGGGCTAGATCCAGACCTATTCCGGTCTCTCCCTGTCAAGCCCTGCCAGGTCGGGGGGGGGTGAAGCTTCAGGTTCCCTGGGTGCCAGGGCAGGGGGGCATGGCCTGAGGTCCCCCATCAAGCCCTGCTGGGTGGAGGGAGTGGCCTGTGGTCCACCAGCCTGGCGCTGGGGCAGGGGGCATAGCTGGAGGTCCCCTGGCCTGGTGCTGGGGTGGAGGGCATGGCCTGAGATCCCCTGGCCCAGCACCAGGGCGGAGGGCACACCTTGAGGGCCTCCATCAAGTCCCACTGGGTTGGGGAGCATAGCCTCAGGTTCCCTGGCCTGGGGCCAGGGCGGGAGGCATGGCCTGAGGTTCCCTGGCCTGGCACCAGGGAAGAGGATGCAGCCTGAGTTCCTCTGGCCTGGTGCCAGGGCTGGGGGAGCAGCCTGAGGTCTCCTGTCAAGCCCTGCAGGTGGAAGGCACGACCTGCGGTCCCCTGTCAAGCCCCATGCAGGAGGTGGGTGGGTGAGCAGCCTCAGGTCCCTGCTGATTGCTCCTTAAGGCTCGTTATGGGAACTTAGCCTCAGCTGTGGGTGCAAATTGACCAGAGTGATGGTCAATTTGCATATTCCCTCTTTATTATATAGGATTATATTATTACTAGAGTCCCAATGCATGAAATTAGTTCAAGGGGCTCAGCTCTGGCAGCCCCTCACAGCCTTGGCCGGCCCTCACAGCCCCAGTTTCGTCCAGAAGGTCATCTGGAAGGTCATTCAGCTGTTCTGTCTAATTAGCATATTAACTCTTTATTATGTAGGATATGAGCAAATTAAGTAAAAGCATTCATTTTGCCTGAATTATGCTGATAATTTCAGATAAATGTGTGTATGCACACACACACAGACATTAGTCCAGTTTGCTCCAATATTATCAACATCTCACATTTTCGTTTGAGTAAAATTTAGTTTGCACTTCTGGGCACTGAGTCCATTTACCGAACAGTCAGATTTCATGTTGAGGTGTCTATTTAGAGAGTCCTATCCCCTCATACTAAGTGTGCGAGTGAAATTGCCCTTTTCTGTGGAAAGGGTGAGAACAACAGCCATTGCATCAAAAAATGGGTCCAAAATGAATCGTTTGGTGGTATCTGTAGGTTTCCCTAAACCATGTCTATAACATTCATTACCTTCCCCAAATACTTTAGCATATCCAAAAAATGGATTACGTTGCTTTGACAGGCTCTATTTTTTATAAACCTCTTTGGCTATTACTTACTATGTTATTTTCCTCAAGGTGCTCATGGACTGATTTATGATTTCATTTAGGGGCTTGACTGGTAGTTTGGATACGCTAACTAGCCCACCTTTTCCCGGATCTGCTTTTGGCCGCTTTATCTCCAACACTAAATCAGCCTGCTTAAATTTCCCTGGTACATAAGTCTTCGAGACAGACACTAGTATTGGAGGTACGTCCGGCCTTAGCCGGCTCGTTGAATATGTTCAAATGAATCTCATCCAGCTCTGTGATTTATAAATATTTAAATTGTATAAATATTCTTTTACCTGCCTCTTATTAATTCTGTTTCTTGATATTCCCAGAGACTCATTAATATTTATCTTGCCAAGCGCCTGCTTCCTTCCTTCTTTGTGTTAAAGGCAGAGACAAAGTACGAGTTTCATATTTACTCTTCTCTGCATCTTTCATAATATGTTCTAGTTCCTGGTTTAGCAAAAGTAGCCATTGTTTTCCTAGGCATAACATCCTATTGTGTGTTTAGAGGCTTTGCCATAATTTCTTGCTTCTACTGCTTCTCTAATTCTGCCCATTGAGCTGTATCCTGGAGTTGTATTTTCTTCGTACTGTGGAATCTTTTCCCCAAACTCTACACAATTGGATTTTTGCTTTTTTTTCCTCCAAAAGGAAACATTTATGCTTTAAACCTTGTATACCAGAATATGCTCGTTGGTTATATAATAGCCCCACAGCCACTTGTGTGTTCTTTTTCTACAGGATGTACTGCAGTCCCCACACCCATGCTTTTCCTTTCAATAGAATCACACAAGTAGTGATTATTTAGTTCCTTAAAGATGGTTGGATGCAGTCCATTAATTTCAGAGTATGTCCAGAAAATTGACCTGAAGCAAACAACAAGTGAATATGAAACCCAGACAAGGGATTTCCAATTACAAGTAAAAAATAAAATCAAAGGGGCAAGAGTCCAGGAATATACTTCAACAGAAGCATAGTGGAAGTTTTAATGTGTTTTCAAAAAAAGGTACATACTGTTCACTGCAATTTTTAAAAAGTGTATATACTGTACCATTTTGTGAGTTTCAAGAATAGGCAAAACTGAATTATGAAGATAGAAATCAGGATATAGTCTCCTCTAGGGGTGAGTACTGACTGGAAAGGGTCAAATGATCCTGAAAATGTCCTATGTCTTGATCTGGGTGTTGGGTACAGGAATGTGTACATTTGTATACATGTAAAAATTCTGCAAGCTGTACACTTATGGTTAGTGCACTTAAAAATTAGTACACTTTACTGTGTTATACCTCAACTAGAGGTCCAGCACGTGAAATCACGTGTTGTAGCCCACTGCTGCTCACAGCCCCGCCCACCCACCTTTCACACTTGCAGCCCTGCCCACTCACCTGCTGCTGCTTGCTGTGTTCGCCACCCCCCCCATCACCCTACCATACTCACAGCCCCGCCCACCTGCCGCCTGCCTTTCTGTGATTAGAACCTGTGGCCCGTGGGGGAGGGACTGAAAGGTGCACCTCATTGTGACTGGTTGTTTGGTCATCACGGTCATCACAGACATTGGCAATATATATATATATATATATATATATATATATATATATATTATGTAAAACAAAACAATTAATATATTCACAAAGCCAGTTGCTACATGGTACAATATATACTTGCAGTAATTATAGACTATATCTGAGGTTATCTGAAATATAATTACTTTTACTTATTTTTGTGATTTAAAAAATTTATCTTTATTGTTGAAAGTATTACAGATGTCCCCTTTGTTTGTTTGTGTTCCCCCCCCCCCTACTGATCCCTTTTACCCCTTGCCCGCTTCTCCCAAGCCTTCACCACTTTATTGTCTGTGTACATGGGTTATGCATATATGCATGTAAGTTCCCTGGTTAATCACTCCATCCCACCCCATCACCCCCACTGTCCCTCTGAAATTCGCCAGTCTGTTCCATGCTTTTATGTCTTTGGTACTATTTTATTCAACCGTTTATTTTGTTCATTAGATTCCACATATGAGAGAGCTCATGTGATACTTATTTTCTCTGACTGGCTTATTTTGCTTAGCATAATACTCTCCAGGTCCATCCATTCTATTGCAAATGGTAAGAGTTCTTTTATTTTTTTACAACTGTGTAGTATTCCATTGTGTAAATGTACTACAGCTTTTTTATCCACTCATCTGCTGAAGGGCACTTGGGCTCTTTCCAAATCTTAGCAATTGTAAATTACACTACTGTGAACATATATTCTTCATGATTGGCATTTTGGGTTTCTAAGAATATATTCCTAGAAGTGGAATCATGGGTCAAATGGTAGTTCCATATTTAATTTTTTGAGGAAACTCCATACTGTTTTCCACAGTGGCTCCACCCCAACAGTCTGCATTCCCAACAGTAATGTAGTAGGGTTCCCTTTTCTTTATATCCCTGCCAACACTTGTCATTTGTTGATTTGTTGATGGTAGTCTTTCTGACAGGTATGAGGAGATACTTCATTGTTATTTTAATTTGCATCTTTCTGATGATCAGTGATATTCAGCATTTTTTCATATGTCTCTTGGCCATTTATATGTCCACTTTGGACAAGTGTCTAGTTAGGTCTTTTGCCCATTTTTTAATTGGATTGTTTGGCTTCCTTTTATTAAGTTGTATAAATTCCCTATACATTTTGGAAATTAACCCCTTATTGGATGTGTGATTGGCAAATATGTTTTCCTATGCAGTGGGCTCCGTTTTCATTTTGTTGATGGTTTCTTTTGCTGTGCAGAAACTTTTTATTTTGGTGTAGTTCCACTTGTTTATTTTCTCCTTAGTTTATCTTGCCCTAGGAGATGTTTCTGAAAATATATTGCTATGAGAAATGTCTTATATTTTGCTCACTATGGTTTCTTCTAAGATTATGGCTTCACAGTTTATGTTTAAGTCTTTTATACATTTTGAATTTATTCTCCTGTAATGGTGTAAGTTGGTAGTCTAGTTTTATTTTTATTTTTTGCATGTACATGGCCAATCCTATAAAATAAAAGGGTAATGTGCAAATTGATCCTAACAGCAGAACCACTGGGAATGACTGATCACTATGACACACACTGACCACCAGGGGCCAGACAGTCAATGCAGGAACTGCCCCCTGGTGGTCAGTGCGCTCCCACAGGGGGAGCTCTGCTCAGCCATAAGCCAGGCTGATGGCTGCCAGTACAGTGGTGGTGGTGGGAGCCTCTCCTGCCTCCTTAGCAGTGTTAAGGATGTCCGACTGCAGCTTAGGCCTGCTCCCCACTGGCAAGTGGACATCTCCCGAGGGTCCTGGGCTGCCAGAGGGATGTCTGACTGCCAGCTTAGGCCTGATGGCCTGGGGAGCGGGCATAAGCCAGCAGTTGGACATCTCTCGAGGTCCCAGACTGGGAGAGGGCACAGGCCGGGCAGAGGGACCACATCCCCCCATGCATAAATTTTGTGCACTGGGCCTCTAGTTGAAATATTTTAAATTTTTAAATTTTGATATATACCCACATACATTTGTTATTGGACAAACTTTCCTGCTCAGTGGATTGGCAGAATGAGAAAGATCATGGTTACCATTTCCTGAATGCCTGCAGTGTGAGCAGCATTGTACCCACAGTTTGTTATCTCATATAGGGAAGGTGACATTATTCCCACTTTACAGATGAGCATGTGAAGCCAGAAAGAGCTTAAGGAATTGCCGAAGAACTCATAGCTAAAGAGAAGAAACTAGAGCTTTAAACCCAGGCTTCTAAAAATCCAGAGCTTATGTGCTTTCTTCCTCTCTCTGTGGCATCCAGATATCCTAAATGATGATGAGTTAGTATTTTTTTTTCTACTTTTTAAAGACAGCTTTATTGAGATGTAATTTATATATATGTTTATGCTAAGAGTACAACTTAATGAGTTTTTAATAAATTTATAGAATTATAGAACCATCACCACACTCTGTAGTTACCTTTACAATAAAAGAATTGAGGAGCATAAAAATGACCTCTTATTACAGCAATGAGGAGATTGTTGATGAATTGAATGGAGGGAATAGGGTCAAAGTCAAGCCATAAGAGTTAGTATTTTTATTAGTCTTATCTACTAAAGGCAAAGTACTCTGTTATACACAGCTGTTACATATTCCTGTCTCTTTTAGGAAATATGCAAATGTATTTGTTTAGTTTTCTTTTTTCTTCTTTATTTTTTCCTTTTTTCATTGAATTTATTGGGGTGAGATTGGTTAATAAAATTGTATAGGTTTCAGGTGTACAATTCTTTAATATAGCATCTGTATATTGTGGTGTGTGTTCACAATTTCCCCAAGGAAATAAGTGAAGCAGATACACTTAAATGAATTATAAGTAATATTAGCTGAAGTTTATTGGGTGTCTAGAATGTGCCTGGTCTTATGCCAAAGCATCACTTTAAATAGCATAGGAAGTCTGTGAGATTAAAAGTACTCATTTTCCCCACTATACAGATGAGGATGCTAAAACTCAAGTTAAGAGGTCAGATAGCTTCTAAATATCAACCTCTGGTAGTCTGACTTCAGAGCACACACCCTTCATCGGTCCATTATATTGTGTATTAATGATTTTTGAAGAATGCAACTGAAAGAAGAAATGGACCAATCAATTTTTTAAAAATCTGAAAACAATTTACAAGAACAACAGACACGAGTATAAGGCATATTTGTCAAATTTGCATTCATTATTAATATGATTTTGAGAAACAGTATTGGCTTATTGGATCTTTCTGCTGTTTAGAAAGCTTCTGAGTTTAGCAATTGCATGGTATTAGGCATTTTCGCAAGAGATCATGCAATTGATGCTGGTGCTCAGATGAGCAGTTGAAAGCTGAGGTTCCCAGTTCTGCCACTCATCTGTCTGTGGACTCGTCACTTAAGAAGACAGGTCTCTAAGATACCTGTTCCTCTCTCTTGTCTTGCTTTAATAACTATTTCTGGTGCTTCTGTAGCTGTCTTGGATCATTTCATTCCAGTTCCATTATTCTAAAGGTATTTTTATGTGCAATAAAATCTATTCATATACTTAGGGTCAAATATTATTTCTATGGAGACTCCTCTTATGTGTATGCTTTTAGTCCCAAAAGAATTTTTGTACAATTTCATACACTCTCAGATTATAATATTCTCCTGTTACCCAAATACCACATCTTTGTTTTTTGCCCTTTCTCTTCCTATGGATTTGAAGCTTGAAGCTTTTCATCATAAAGGACTTCACACCCTTGCCTTTTGTTTATAACAGATAAGTTTTGAAAGAGTAGTACAATGAACTTTATACTCCATTTAGATCCATCGATTGTTAACATCTTACCACATTTGCTTTCTATCTTTCTCTGTATGCATATGTATATAAATGTATGTGCATGTGTGTATAATGTATGTACATAAATACACATATTCTTTTTCTGAACCATTTGAGAATCAGTTGTAGGCATTGAACAAATACTTTAATAATCATTTCTTGAAAACAATTAAATTCTGTGTAATCACAACATGATGTGTATATTTGGGACATTTAAACTGAATTTAATATCATTCAATATTGTGCTCATATTCAACTTTCTCCAATTATCCCCATAATGTCCTTATAACCACTTTTTTTTCCAATCCAGGATTCAACTGAGGATACCACATTGTATTGTTACCAAGTCTCTTTGGTTCCCTTTAATCTAGGAGAGTTCCTCTGACTTCGAGTGTTTCATGAATGAAGGTCTTTGTTTCAGACATCATCATTGAGCCTTCTGAGTTCCAAGTATGGTTCTAGGCACAGTCACTCATTGAATCCCTGATTTATTTAATGGATTATTCCATTGAGACCTGTGGAAATAAAATATTAAAACAATTCTTGTGCACTTTAGAAAAGATGGAAATCATTTTGAAATACATCTTGGAACTTCAGTGATTCTCGGTCGCTAGTCTAGTAAACATGTTAGTGAGACTAATGGACACAGAAGAGAGAGCTTCCCTCTCAGGTGGATGTACAATACCTTTTAAGGAACAAGATGATTTTCATGGTCTGTGCTAGCCTGGGTTTTAGAAAGAAAGCAGAGTTCTACCGAGTTCCTTTATTGCTAAAGTCTGAGGAACTGTGGGAAATCACCTGCACGCTGAGCAGGAAAACACATTGAAATGCTAAGCGTGACTAATAATAAAATGTTTTTCTTCTAAAAGTTACTGTTGTGAATGTTTCTATCACCATCGTACACAACTTCCTTTGCTACCAGATGAGCCCTCTGAGAAAGCAACCCCGGGCTCTCTTGCAAAGTGAGAAAATTAGCAATTGTTCAATGACCAAAAAGACAGTTGTGTGAGAAGTCATTGTAACCATGATGAAGCTGTCCCTGTGGCTTAATTTCAGTCCCATTGAATTGGGCTTGACATCGTATTTTAAAATAAGTCAATATTGTAGAAGTTTTGAAGAAAAGATGTAAAGATGGACTGAGTTCTCTTCTGCATGCAAGTCTGCCAGTAGGAGACTTTCCCACTTACACTACTCATTTCTCCATCAAATGAAAGTATTTTTCTAAGAAGCAGAGGTTAAATGCTGTTTCTGGAAATCTACTTTCATCACACAATTTGATAAACTATCATGTTACACATAGCCATTAAGCAAATCAATATTGAGTCTATCATCCATTAACAAATTAGTAGAATTTCTGAGTGTGTCTTCTCCAAATGTTGAAGGCAGTGTCGGTCATGAGCATTTTTGAAGATGCATCATTTTTTTGGCTAAAATAGAAAACCACCATTATGATAGGATTTTTCTATTGTTTTGAGGAAAATAGTATACTATTTATTGAGTGCTTTGGGTTTTACTATAAGAGTGACATCTTTTATGTGAATTTTTTCATTTGCTTACAGCCAAGCTATAAGGTATGATTTTATATTATCTTCACTTACAGATGAGGAACCCAAGGCTCAGAAATGTTAAATAAATAACACATGGTAAGTTTTAGAGTGGGGATCTAATCCCAGCTGCTACCAGTATTGGGATCTGATTCAGAAGATGTAGGGTAGAGCCTGAGAATTTAAGTTTTTAAAACTTTCCATCTTTATTTTTAAGAGTATTATAAATGTCTTCCCTTTTCCCCCTCTTTGCTCCCCTAGTGCCTGTGTCCATGGGCAATGTTTACATACACATATGTTCTTTGGTTAATCTCTTTCCACTCCTCTTCCCCTTTCCCTCTGAGATTTCTCAATCTGTCCCATGTTTCCATGTTTTTGGTTCTATTTTATTCATCAGTTTATTGTGTTCCTTAGATTTCACATATAAGTGAGATCATGTGATATTTGTCTATCTCTGGCTGGCTTAATTCACTTAGCATATGAGAGTCTAAATTTTTAATAAACCACATGCTGCTGGTCCAGGGAACATACTTTGAGTAGAAAGGGTCCGATGCACTACACAATTGTTCCTGTGCTTGAGTATTTTATTTGTATGAGGAAAAGTAGTGGACTCCCAGCAATACAGTTGAGGACCTTAAGTGCAGAAACACCAGACATAAACTAGAGTTTAATTCTATTGACAGTCTTTCAAGTAGGAAATATCACACAAAAGTTAAATTTTGTAGTTGGTAAAAAATAATGTACGTTATAATTTTGATGAAAATATAAAATAGTTGTATAACTCATGAACTGCAATATAAAGTCTATGAACTCTTGGGGTGCTCATGAAACCCAAATTGAGAAGTGGTACATTACATATGTTAATGGTAGTTTGTAAATCCGTTGCACTGAATAATCCACACTTATTAAGTAGCTGTTCTCCCAGTTTCCCTGGCTGTTGCTATATTAGTAGAAGAAAGGTTATTGTTTAGAAAACCTTACATAGATAACTTCTTTCCAAGCAGTTATATTGGATTACTTGCAAAACAAACTTACATAATCTTCATTTTACATGCTTCCTTTCATCGGTATATAAATAGATACCATTACAATAGGACTGTGCCGGGATTCTTGTTCGGCATTAAGAAGGGTCAGCAATCTGGAGAAGGGCTGTGTGTAACTTAATAAGGAGTCCAGAGACAAAGCATAATTTTGAAAGGCATTGGGGGTTCAGAGGAGCCTAACTTAAGAAACTAAGATCTCCTTGTCTCAGGATCCCATGCTTTTTATTAACGCAAATTGTCCTGAGGCAAGGCAGAGACATATGCTTCAAAGGGTCAGGTTTTATTTAGAGTCCATTGTCAGATTGGAAGAATTAGCTGTTCAGGTGTTTGGCCAGTAGGAGGCAATAACATGTAGATTAAGATGCCCTGAGCTGTCTGGCAGCAAGCAATCATTTAATGCATCCTTTTCAGGTTTGGGAAAATGCCCTTCAGCCACTCCAGATAATTCAGATCTACTGAACATGCTGGAATTGGCTTCTGGAAGGGCTAGAAGGCAAGCTGTTCCATTTTTTATATTCTATTTAGAATCCGTTATTCATAGAAAATTCTAAGGAAAGTTCTTATGGCTTTCCTACTTGTTATGTTGGAGACCATACCATTCTCTAAATGTAGGATGAAGCTTTATTGCAGATAGGTAGGTTGGTACACTAAACTATTTGATTGATATTTTAACCTAAGTGAGGGTTTCAACCCATGAGAATGTTTACTTAAGGAAAAGAGCCTGGAAAGGAGAGAAGGGAAGGGGCTCTGAGCTTGTGTAGGAGTGTGTGCATCCCACTCCTTTCACCCAGGCCCTCTTGAAGCAGTTTTGTATTTTGGTTTCAGAGACTGTTTCTGGAATCAGACAAACCTAGATTCAAATCTTGACTTGGGTACTGATCAACTGTATGGAATTGGCCAAGTCACACTGGCCTCACTACCTCTTTGGACATGCCCTATGATGTCCCTAGCAGACACTGTTAGTACTCCCAAGAGCCATGCCCCGCCCCCCCCCTCCCCCAGCTGCCAGTGAGATTTCTCTCCCGGCACCTTCATCTCTGAATCCACATTCCCTCACCCCCACCACTCAGCCTTGAACCAGTGATTGACAGGTGTGGGATCTAAATACTTTGGCTCTCTTGCCCAATTAGAACAACTCTGAAGTGTGCTATTTCTACACTTTAGTGTGCATCGGAATCCTAGGAGGGTTTGTTAAAAATGCAACACACTAGGCCCCACCCCAGGGTTTCTCATTCAGCAGGTTGGGCCTGAGGATTTGCACTTCTAACAAATTCCCAGGTAATGCTATACTAGTGGTCTTTGAGAACCACTGACTACCTCCTGAGTTCCCTCAGAATTAGCCAGATCTTTAAAAAAGACTTTGCTTATGAGGCCCTCTTGTTTGCCGCCCTCTCCTTCCCTTCCCTTCTGTCCTGCTTTCTCACTTCTCTCCTCACGCACCTGTCATAGGAACACGTCTGAACACTTGCACACAAATTCTTAGTTTGGGGACCAAACTGAGAGAAGGGCTCATCTCATAGAGGTGTTCTGAGGAGCAAATAAATTAGTTCATTATCAACACTTAGTCTCCTCATATTTGAAAATTACCCAGCTTGCACACCTTCCCAGGACTCTAGATGATTTCATTATCTGTCACATAGGTTATATCCTAAAACAATATGTAATTTGTACTGTGCCAAAGAAAAATATTACATATATATATCTCAAACTATCTTTATAATTAAAATATCTATTTACATATAAATATAAAAATCTTATATAATTTATATATATCCAACTACCTCTTCCTGCAAGTGTGCTATCTCTTCCTAGGGAGCTGGCCCAATCCCACACCCAAGCCCTCTTGGCAATTACTACAGCAGAATGGCCTGGGTCATAGGAGGAGGGTGTGTGCATGAAAGGGAATAGTGTTTAACTTGAAGGGCGTTTGCCCGGAGACAGGAAGAAAAAGTGGGTAGTGGTTGTCTTCTCTCCAGTGTGGGAAACTGGAACATCACAAAGCATGGCAAGGTTTGGCCAGTCTGGATCTCTGTGGTTTGGAGAGTATACTGCACCATTCCCGAGACCATCTTTGAACACTGGTACTTATTGTTGACAACTGCATATTAAGGCAATATTTTGTGACAGTGAAAAGCATGGGATCTGGATTGAGATAGCCTGATCCTTTACCACCTACTTGTTTTGGGATATTGGGTAACTTAAAAACCATTCTGTCTCTATTCCCTCATCTGTGATAATATGAATCCTCTCATCTGTAAATTCACCTCTCTTATCCATGTAAAGAGGTGAGTACATTCTCTAAGCAGTAAGAAGTCACTAATGCAATCACTATCATTGTTTTTATTATTTTCATCATTGATATTATTGGCTTCATTGCTATTATTAAGACTAATTTGGTGCCAGTCATTGGGCAGTAAGATGGTTACAAAGCTGAACCATAAATCCCACACTGAAATGAATGTCTAAAACCTGGGGTGCTGACATATAATTTGAGTATTCTGGTAAGAAGGAGCTGAAGAAACTCTTGGATGTGGCTATCTGTGGAGTATCCTGCCTGGAGGCTCCAAATGGTAGTCTCAAGTGACCAAAGTCAGAAACCTCATCCTACGGAGGGTTGGTGTTGGCATCCTCCTGCTCTTGAACAGCTCTGCATGGATGCACTTCCTGCTGAGTGATTCTTACCAATTCCTCTGGCTTTATTGGATGATATTTACCAGTTGAAGACTTTATTCTTGTTTACAGTTTGTAAACCAATCTGTTGAATCAGGCATGACTCTCTACCTGCAATCCTACAGGTGAAAAAAATGATTATATTTTTAAATTTTCTTACATCTTTACTTAAGTTTCTCTTTCTGACAAAATGAATTCGACTTCAACCTTGGTCATGATTAAAACACTTTTCTGCTCCATGTTCTCTTCCCCCACCTTCCACAAAGGATGCTGTGCAAAAGTCTCCTGAGTCTCACATGGTCCCCAAGAAAGAATGAGGTACCATTCTGTTGCATGAATGACCTTCTCAGGCTTGGGGCACTGGATTTAGGGCAGAGGTTGGACTTGGGTGCCTGGCTTCCATCCTTTTTAAACATCCCAGAGTAGTCCCTTCTGAGGTCTTGATGCCTGCAGAATGCTGCTATGGTTAGGCCTTAAGTCCTGCCTATTCAGAGGATCCCCAATATGTATCCTCCTCCCACCTTCCCTGAGAAAATGCTGCCCTCTCCCCTCCTGTGACCTTTAAAGTTACTCCTCTCTCCCTACTAGCTTCAGAAACCTGTAATAATCATCTCACTGATTTTGGGTTTCCATACAAGACAGGAATTGCTGCTGACTTAAGACTTACCCTGGGCAGAGGCGGGGTCACCCAAAGCTTAGCTGTCTATTTGAAATGGGAATTATAAAATTATAGGAGGAGTCAACAGAAGTAAATACCATCCCAAAATGATCTTTAATTTTTTATGATATTAGCTTGATTTTCATTAATTAGTGTGATTTATTGAGCTCTCACTGTCTGCAAGGCAATGTGTTGGGCACTGGGGGTACAGGAGCAAAGCAGACATAGATCCTGCTGCCGTGGACCTTTAGAAACACAAGGCAGGATACCCTGGACTGTGTCCAAATCCCACGGGTGCTGGAGACCTGAGCCAGCTGCCATTGCCAACTTGGCTGTGTTATTACTTATATTGATGAAACTAGTGGTTGCTTTCATTTCTTTGGGTGCCACTTGTGGAGGCAAAGCTTGTGAAGGCAACCATTGGGAAAGTCATAACAGGTTACTGTCAGGGCTTTATTGAGCTGGAAGTTCCCGGCTGAAGTATGCCACTTTTGGAAGGTGGCATTAACTGATTTTCACTATCTCTTGGCAGGAGTCCAGCTTTTCTTACAATTTTCTTGCTCAAAGAATAAAGCCAATTATTAACCAGCATTTTCATGCTCACCCAGCGGCCCCCGAAACACTTCTTGTCAGTGCTTAATTATGTTTGAATGATTTTTTTTTACCCTTCCTGGTTCACCCAGGAGAGTTGTGTTTCTCCAATGAGTGCCTGAGCTTCTGGAGAGCGTAGAGCACATTGTGTCCTTGATTCACTCTTACATGAATGCTTAAGGAGTGGAACTATTTGCATTGATTTGCAACCTAGACTTTGGGTGATTGGAATTTTTAAATTAAGTTTATTGGGGTAACATTGGTTAATAACATTTTATATTTCTGGTGTACAATTTTATAACACATCACCTGTATTTTGTATTGTGTGCTCACCACCCAAAGTCTAGTCTTCTGTCACCAAATATTTGACTCCCTTTATCCTCTTCATCCTCCCTATCCCTTTCACCTCTGGTAACTACTGTACTGTTGTCTGTCTACTAGTATGAGTTTTTGTGTTTTGTTTGTTAGTTTGTTGCTCTTTATTTTAAATCCCACATAATGTCCTTTTCTGTCTGACTTATTTCACTTAGCATGATACTCTCAAGATTCATCCATGCTGCCACAAATAGCAATATTTCATCTTTTTTATGGCTAAGTAGTATTCCAGTATATATATATATATATATATATATATATATATATATATATATATATCACATTTTCTTTGTCCAATCATTAGTCAAAAGACACTTAGATTGTTTTTTATTATTTTTTAAAAATATATTTTATTGATTTTTAACAGAGAGGAAGGGAGAGGGATAGAGAGTTAGAAACATCGATGAGAGAGAAACATCAATTAGCTGCCTCCTGCACACCTTCTACTGGGGATGTGCCCACAACCAAGGTACATGCCCTTGACTGGAATCAAACCTAGAACCCTTCAGTCCACAGATTGACATTCTATCCACTGAGCCAAACCGGTTAGAGCCACCACTTAGATTGTTTTGATGTCTTAGCTATTATGATTAATGGTGCAATGAACATGAGTGTTTTCAAATGAGTGTTTACAAATGAGTGTTTTCAAAACTTTCAAGTAGATACTCAGAAGAAGGATTGCTGGGTAATATGGTAGCTCAACTCTTGAGCTTTTGAGGAACATCCATACTGTTCCCCATAGAGGCTGTACTAATTTACTTTCCCACCAGAAGTATACAAGGGTTCAGCACATTTTTTTCAACACTTGTTATTTTTTGTCTTATCGATAATAGCCATTCTAACAAGTGTGTGGTGGTATCTCATTGTGGTTTTGATTTGCATTTTCCTAATAGCTAGTGAAGTTGAGCATCTTTTCATATATCTGTTGGCCATCTGTATGTCTTCTTGGGAAAAGTGTCTATTAGTTCCTCTACTCATTTTTAATCAGATTGTTTTTGAGTTGTATGACTTCTTTATATATTTTGGATATTAGCCCCTTATAGAAAGTACTAGAGGCCCAGTACATGAATTCATGCATGGGTGGGGTCCAGCCAGCCTGCCACAGTGGGGGCCCATTGGGCTGGGCTGTCAGTGGGAGGGACCTCGGGCAGTTGGCCCACTGGCCCTGCCCCCAATCAGGGTGTTGGGGGCTTGGTCAGCTGGCGGTGG
>PVJC01033046.1:0-19576 GCA_004026665.1 Murina feae
AATATAAATTAAGTTTTATATCATTTCATATAAATATATAAATCAATATAAAATTATATATTATATATCAGATATGAAAGTTTTATAGTCCTCAGCACATGAGGCAGAACTTTAGCAATTAAATAAGACTGGTGAAGCTTTGTTGAATAAATGTATCATTTTGAAAATATACATGTTGAAAATATTTTAAAAGGTTTCAAATCCAAAATAAAGTGTACTGAATTTTGAGTCATCAGCACATACATTCTTTCTCAGCCATCATCTCTTGTTTCATCTGTAAGCTACATAAGGGTTTATCCATAATTAGAGGGATGAAGAATGCTTTGGCTGAAAAGGATGACAGGTCCATTTACAATAATGAACTGCTATTTGAAAATTTATGTTTGTCTTTATTATGTCTGAAGCCACAGAAAGACCTGAAGGCATCTGAAACCTCATTTGTCATACTCAGGAGGTAATTCTCTTAATAACTTTAAGTACAAGCTTTATGCAGTGTGTTTTAAGTGTGTCTTAAGGATCATTTGGTTCAACAATTTCCTAAGGACAACAGATTAAAAAATGGCTGAGTTTAACTAAAACTGACATTCAGTTAGCAACAACTATCATCCACAGAGAATTTGTCAATATCTTTTCCTGATGGACATTTGTTTTGAGGGTGTGGGCTGACCAATGACTATCTCAAAACAAATAGTCTTGCTTGTTTAGCACTGGATTCTAGCCACCAAGAGGAAAGAAGATATTTTATATTAACAAGAGGAAAGAAGGCTAAAAGTATCAATTGGAAGATATTTTGCTTACTGTCTTCTGTAATGCAGCATTTGGTTTATATTCAGCCTGTAATTCAAAATTATTTCATTACATTAGCTATATAAGAAAAATTGGATAATTTCTTACAGGCCTGTAGCTATGGCAGAAACCTAGCAGAATTTTAAGGAAGAATGAGGCAAAAGTTGCTTTTACAAAGGCCATAAAAATCTCATTTGTATGAAAAACCTAATTATGGCTCCAAAGATCAAATACTGATTATTTATTTCACAGATGTATTATGAATACAGCATGGAAGACACAGTTGTATCTAATAATTAAAATCTCTCCCACATTACACATAGGAAAAGAGAATACACATGTTTTTGGGAACTCTATTATTAACTAGGGGCCCGGTGCACAAAAATTTGTGCACTGGGAGGGTGGGGGTGGGGGTCCCTCAGCCCGGCCTGTGCCTTCGGTGAGGAGCTGAGAGCCATTAGTGCAGGCCTGGACGTTTCCCACCAGAGGGCCCACGATTGCACACGCCTGGTGGGTCCACACTGCTGAGGGGACACACCTGGCGCAGAGTTGGGTGGCAAGCCAGGGGTGGACGCTGGTGCAGAATCCCTCGGAGGGGGCCCTGCTGCTGAACAAACACACCCGGGGTGGAGCTGGGCAGTGGACTGGCTTCAGATTCTCCGCACTGTGCAGCAGACGCTCCCGCACGCTCTGTGGAGGCCCCTGGGGGGCGGATGAAGATAGCGGACCCTGGACGGGTGTTCCTGGACACCCTGCGGAGGCCCCCAGGGCAGAGCCAGGCAGTGGATCCAGGACAGGCATTCCTGGATGTCCGCAGAGGCCCCCGGGGGGCAAAGCCAGGCAGCAGACCCAGGACGGCTGCTCTTGCAAGCCCTGCAGAGGCCCCGTGCTCCTGCATGCCCCGGGGAGGCCCCCAGGGGGTGGAGCCAGGCAGTGGACCCGGGACAGGCACTCCTGGATACCCCTTGGAGGCTCCCGGGGGCGGAGCTAGGCAGCAGACCCAGGACAGCTGCTCCTGGACGCCCCGAGGAGGCCCCAGGCCAGACTCCCCCTCCCACTGAGCTGACACACCTGGCACAGCTATGCCGGCTGGCTGTGGAGGCTCCCAGTGCAGAGCCGCCCTGCCAGCCTCCATCTTGGCTGGGTTAATTTGCATACAGCTGCTCTGATTGGCTGGTGGGCGTGGCTGTGAGCAGAGGCTCAGCCAGCCTAGGCAGGCAGTTGCAACAGTTTGCTCTAGTTCCATGGCTTTTGCTCTAGTTCCATGGCTGTTGGCCTCCATCTAGGCTGGGTTAATTTGCATACAGCCACTCTGATTGGCTGGTGGTAACGGTCAATTTGCATGTTTCTCTTTTATTATATTAGATGTTATTAATATGGGATAGGTAGTCAACAAATTACCATCAAGAAACTTCCCACCTAGCAGGAAAATTAACTAATAGAGTGGTGCTTCAATACCAGGCGATGCTATTTGTTAGAAACAGCTGTTCAGTATGGTATTTCTCCTGGAGAAATTAGGAGTATACCACACTGCAGACAAATGATCCCACTAATTATGGCTTCTTCACTGTCAAACAAGAAAAATGAGGAACAAATTTAGAATGCATTATTTAAATGCATGTATATGAAGACTGTCAGTTTTCAAATCCCAGCTTTACAACTTAATAGCTACATAAGTTTGGGCCTCTCCTCTTGATTTCTTCATCTACAAATGGGCAAAATATTAAAATCTATTTCACAAATCCATAGAGAGAACTAGGTGAGATGATGTATGTGAAGTGCTCAGCACTGTCAGGGTCAATTCATGTTAACTATCACAATTATTATTATTACTAGAGGTCTGGTGCACAAAAATTTGTGCACTCACCGGTGGGGGGGGTCCCTATGCCCAGCCTGTGCCATCTCACAGTTTGGGAACCCTTGAGGGAGGTCCACTTGCTGGCTTAGGCCCACTCCCTGGGCGATTGGGCCTAAGATGGCAGTCAGACATCCTTCTGGAAGCAAAGGAGCCCTCGGGGGATGTCCACTTGCAAGTGGGAAGCAGGTGTAAGCTGCAGTCAGACATCCTTAGCGCTGCTGAGGAGGCAGGAGAGGTTCCCACAACCACCGCTGTACTGGCAGCCTTCTGGCTTGTGGCTGAGCAGAGCTCCCCCTGTGGGAGTGCCCTGACCACAAGGGGCAGCTCCTGCATTGAGCATCTGCCCCCTGGTGATCAGTGTGTGTTATAGCGACCAGTCATTCCCAGTCATTCTGCTGTTAGGGTCAATTTGTTTATTACTCTTTTATTATATAGTATTATATAGGATAGAGGCCTGGTGCATGGGTGGGAGCCAGCTGGTTTGCCCTGAAGGGTGTCCCGGATCAGGATGGGGTTCCCGCTGGGGTGCCTGGCCAGCATGGGTGAGGGGCTGATGGCTGTTTTCAGGCTGGCCACAGCTCCCATTGACCCAACGTCCCAGAAAGGCTGGCTGAAATCAGGTTTCTGGGATTTATTTACCTTCTATAATTGAAACTTTGCTGCCTTGAGCAGAAGGCCACAGCTGGCCTAGGCAGGCAGTTTCCTCCATCGCTGGTACAATGGAAGCCTCCTGTTTACTCTAGCTCTGTGGCTACTGGCCGCCATCTTGGCTGGGTTAATTTGCATACAGCCGCTCTGATTTGCTGGTGGGCATCGCTTGGCTGGTGGGCTTGGTTTAGGTTTAACAGAGTGAGGGTAAATTTGCATATTACTTTTTTATTAGATTACTAGTGGCCCAGTGCACAAAATGTGTGCACATTAAAAGAGAATTAATTAGAGGAAATATTTTAATATTGCTATTTACCTTTTCTCTATAATAGAAATGTCAGAGATGAAAGAAAATTAGGAAAATGTATATGAAAATCTTCCTCTTGTCAGAGTCTTGAGCATGCCATGGGACCCAGATTCAAGTCCCCACCCACCCACCTACACACACCTCAAAATCACACAATACCCAGACCCAGCCAGCTTCATCCCTATTGGACCCACCCCTGTCAAGCTGCTCCAAGTGGGGGGGCAGCCTCAGGGCTCCTGTCAAGCCCCTCCAGGTGGGGGGCACAGCCTGGCACCAGGGCAGGGAGTTCAGCCTGAGGTACTCTGGTCTAGGCCGGGGGTGGGTGCTTTGAGGTCCCCTGTCAAGCTCCATGGGGCAGGTCGTGTGGCCTCAGGTCCCCTGCTCTGGCCCAGTGCCACACAGCCTTAGGTCCCTGCTGATCCCTCATTATGGCTTGTTATGGGAACCCTGCCTCCACTGTAGGCACAGCCATCTTGTATTACAGGAATCTCATCTCTGCTGTGGGCACAGCCATCTTGTGATGATGTGATGGCAAGTGTGTTAATTTGCATATTACCTCATTATTATTATTATCATTATTATTATTATTATTATTATTATTATTATTATTTAACCTGTGTGCCATATATCATGCTAGTCATTTTACATTTTTTTAACACTGGTAAGCACCTTGTCAGGATAACATTATTTAGCATTTTGTCAAATAAGACCTGTGCAAGCCAAAAAGTTGAATTTGGATATTACTGTCCACATAAACACACATAATAGATACTGCACAGCTCTCAGAAGCAAAATAATTCTGAATAGAATAGCTTAAAGATTAGGTACAAAAAGGGTAGAAACCAAAATGACTCTAGTTATTCACATAGCAGGTATGCTATGCTGTTTCTGCTGGGGTGAATCAAGTCTAACCAATTTTTTTTTCATTATTTTATCAGTCTGCTAAAGAGAGACTCCAATTGCTTAACCACAATTTGCCTAAGGGAGGGATGCACACCCTGTTGGACAGTCCCACAAAGAAAAATCACGATGAGGGAAGAGGGAATCTTGCAACAGGAAGTAAAGCTGTTGTTACTTAAAAAAGGCAAAAGATAATGGATAGCTTCAGACTGAAAGTTTCTATGAATTTTATTCTAGAATTCAATAATTTTGTGTTTTCATCTTGAAGGAATGGTAAAAGGTGTTGAATAAAGGTAAATAATCATTAGATGGTGTGGAAGTTCAGGAGAGTCAGTAGTGCCATGATGTATGAGAAATCATTGTGAAAGATTTCTCTTGCAAATTCATTTTCTGAAATTTCTGATAAATTTTTCTAATGTTTCCTCTAGTCTTGGATGAAAAAGTCTCATCTCTAGCAAAGAATTTATAAATCGGCCTTTATATTTCATGCATAAAGATCTCTTGCTAATGGTTTCTTACACTATTTTAGAGCCTGTGCAAATAGAAATTTTGATAGGGCCATTTTTTTTTTTATGGATAGTGTATATGAGGTTCTTTACCCTTTAAAACAGTAACTCCCCTGCTCATCTCAAATAGAATTTAATTGTTCCTATAACTAATGAAGCTCACATTAAAAACTATCAAATTGATGTCAGTTTTTTAAAATGCCTTCCCAAATCACTAGTGATAGTGATATTATTAGAAATTGTTCAAATATGCAAATGTTTCTAAGCCTTATTGAAGGTATCCATTGACAAATTATCCTATCTAATAAAATAGTAATATGCACATTAACCATCACTCTGGGGCAAAAATGGCGGCACTCATAGCGGTGGGGCAGGATGCTGGCGGTGTTACCCTGGCAATGGGAACCCAGCAGGCAATCAGACCAAAGGCAGCACACAGCAAGGCCTGTTGGGAGGTCGCCATGATGACCCCCGAGCAGACAAATGGGGGCCGCAGGTGGCGCCCAGTAGGGCCTGCTGGGCCTGGCTGTGGAGGAGGGGGAGCCAGCGATGGGGACCACACAGCTGCCACCCCAGCTAAGTCCGGCCGGGGTGGTGGCTGCTGACGAGGGGACAAAAGGGCGTGGCAAGCCAAAACCCATCAGGAAACCCCCAGCCGCCTCCCTGGCCAGGCCTCGACCAGTGTGTGGCTGCAGACCTGGGGACCAGGGGGCGTGGCAAGCCAGACCCATTGGGGACCCTCCAGTCGCTGCCTTGGCCTAAGTCTGACTGGGGCGATGGATGCAGATGAGGGGATGAGGGGCCGTGAGCCATTGAGGATCCTGCAGGTGGTGCCCAGCAGGGCATGATTGCCCTCCCTGTGGCATGGAGCAGACAGGCCTGGTAGAGAGCAGAGAACCATGTGGAGTGGGTCCAAGCCATCAGTAGCACATCTCCTGAGGGCTCCCGAATTGGATAGGGTGCAGGTCAGGGTGAGGGACCTCCCTGCCTGCCCTCCCCCTCTACCACCTACCCATGCATGAATTCCGTGCACCCGGCCCCTAGTGTGTGTATGTGTGTGTGTGGGTGTGTATTGCAAAAGTGGAAAGTAAAATTCCTTTGGGGAAATTGTTTGTTATTATTATTTTTGCTGCAATTAAAGAGCATCTTATTAAACATTTGTTTCCAGATTTAGTTAATTTGCCTTAAATACTACTCACTAATGTTAACAGTAAAAAAATAATTAGGCAACTGAACTATAAAACATTCATAAAATAACCAGAGCTTCAGCATGAACTGATTTTACACATTTTTTTTTTTCCTTTTCTGGTAAGATGATTGAAACAAGCTTTCTTCCTCAGCCATATTCTTCGGCTGTTGAAATACTAAGAAGTATCAATTTTGATTCTTGAGTTTCCTTATTGCTTGGTATTTCATTCCAGCCATTTTAAGTTTATGGTACATCTAGTGTAATATGAAGTCTTAGGACAATATTTGGTTCCCTCAAACTCAAGGACTGCTGTAATTGTATCTTTTGCACCTGCTTGGAGAGAAATCAAAGGTATCCTTATTCAGCTCTGAGGAAGGAAGAGGTTCCTCTAAAGCACAGTTTTATGTATTTCAATAGTACTTCCTTTAAATAGTCATGAAAGAGGAATGATTTTGCAGTTACATAATATACTATCACTTTAAGCTTGACACAAATGCTTAAAATTAAAGTGGTCCATTTATAGAAACACAAAACCAAAGCAAGTTTTTTAAACACTTTCAATGTCCAAAGTCCTACTTATCAATGAGCTTGCTCCAGAAGCCCCAGGAGTTTTCCCATTATAAAGATAAAGCCTTTAAAAATGTTATGATAGGTATACATATAATATTTCTAGAAATGTGAGTTTCAAAACTACTGGCACTTAGGACCACTTGCTTCCAGAAATAAAGCCTTGGTTGTGCAATAAGCCATCTCTGAGCACTACATTTCAATTCCACACATAATTAGAATTTAAAACATTAAAATGGCAAAAATTATGACGTAGAACCATTAACAGTAATAAAATTGTCCAGTAAGAAAAATATATTTACACTGGTATTAACTGAGGAGGTCACAGAACCTTCAAAGCCAATAATATTGATTAAACTAGCCTTGTAATAAATTTCTACATTATCCACTTCTTTATGTGAAAGCATATTAATCCCCCTCTATCAGGTAGCTTATATTATCTGAGAAGGTGTGGAACATTTGGCTATTAAAAGTGAACTTTCAATTGGTTAAATTTAAGGAAATGAGACACAGCTCATTTACTTTTTTATTATTATTGATGGAAAATAAAATTTAAAGTAAATTATTTAAAGTCATTTATTGCATTTACAGGATTGTATAACCACCACCTCTATCTAGTTCCAAATACTCTCATCACCCCAGAATGAGATCTCATACATATTAAGCAGTTTTCCTCATCCCCCCTTCCTCTGTTCCTGGAAACCACCAACTTGTGTTTTATTTCTATGGATTAACCTGTTCTGGATATTTTATATGAATAGAATTGTACAATATGTAATCTTTTGTGTCTGACTTATTTCAAATAAATGCTTTTGAGGCATGCATCAGTACTTTATATCTTTATAAAGCTATTTTCCATCTTATGTATGTATCACAATTTCTTCTTCCATTTAGCCAGTTATGAACCTTTGAGCTGTTTCAGACTTTTGTCTATTGTGAATAATAATATGATACTATGATAATTTGTGTACAAGTGTTTTTCTGAGACCTGTTTTTAATTCTTTTGAGTACATGCTAAGGAGTAGAATTGCTAAGTTATACAGTAATTCTGTTTAAAATTTTGAGAAACCTCTAAACTTTACACAGTTCATGAATAGTTTACATTTCAATCAGCAATGTATTAGGGCTGAAATTTCTCCACATCACTGACAACAGTTATTGTTGCATTTAAAATATTTATAATAGTCATCCTAATGAAGTGAAGTGGTATTTCATTGTGGATTTAATTTGCATTTACCTCATGACTAATTATTGATTATTGTCCATTTGCATATATATATATATATATATATATATATATATATATATATATACTTAAGCCCTTGGATTTGTTATCTTTGGATTGTTTTGTTCTATGTTGTTGAACTATAAGCCTGAATTGCTTGACTTTTTGTAATTGAGTTGAGTTCTTTACATATTCTAGATACTAGACTATTGTCGCATACAGGGGTGGGCAAAAGTAAGTTTAAAGTTGTTCTTATGGAAAACAGTAGATAGTATTTTAAACTCTTCCCACCTATTTTATTACAATTGGGTTGAAACTGTTTTCATTTTTATTTATAAGGACATAAATCAAAGGCTAGAATCCTCAATATCTCATGTGTTTTTATTATTTTTTAGTCATGTCTGAATAAAGATGAGCAGAAAATGACCCAAGTATAAGTCGTTCTAATCCACTATTCCATTTCTACTTCATTATAAAAGAATGTCAGTAGATGAAATAAATTGCCATTTTGATCATCTGATTCTCACCTACCAGATTCTTTAAATTGTTGCTTTTTTCTTTTTAACCCTATTCATTAATGTACTCATTTGGCACATCAAATGACTGCCTGACCTAGAAACCTAGTTTCTTTCTGAACACCTTTCTCTCAGTCTTCACCCACATTAAATCTACCAGCAAGTCCAGAAATTTCTATGTCCAAAACATATTCCACAAGTCTATTTTTCTTCCTTCCCACTGTCATCAACTAAGGAAATACCACCCTCATCTCTTGGTTGGATTTTGAAATATCCTCATATTTGGTGTCCCTGCATCGAATCTCTTTAGCCATCCAATTCCATTTCCCATGCAGCAGTGGGACTAATCTTTTAAAAAATATAAACCAAGTAAATTTACCCTCCTGTTTATTTCCGCAATGCCTTCCTATTCACTTTTAAAATTTAACATCCGAAGTCCTTACCACAATTTATAAAACCCTGTAGGAGCTGAACATTCACTAATTTTCTCATACCTTCTAGTTTATCCCTCCACAGTATGGTCCAACTCTCATTGGTCCTCTTTTGGATTCTCAATAACCCAAACTTTTTCCTATTATCACTACTTAGAATGTTTTTCTACCAGTTTAGCATCTCCATTAAGTTCAACTATAATGAAACTTTCTAAATCATACCTTTCTTGACAAACATGATCTATTGCTCCCCTAACTATTCTCCTTTATTATTTTTTACACTTTCCTGTTCTTTTTCACAGAAGTCTCATAACAATCTTTATTTGCTTGGTTGTTTGTCCCCTAGTAGATAATGAAATGGAAAGTGTGATATTAACTTCATTTCTTCCCACTTAATTTATTATTTCCCTCCCTATTTTGTTCTTTCTATTGAATATTTAATGTTTTTTACTCAAATAGTCCTTTCCCCTCTGTCATACCTAAGCTCGGGTTACCTTTAACAAAACCAAATAAAAAACTCACCTACTCTGTCAAAACATGGTTTATTCCTTAGCCTCTGCCTTGACTGCTAGTCTCAGATAACTCTGATTTACAAGCTTGATCCTTAGGGAATTCCAGTTTATGTGGATATCATATCAATGCCTTAGCTCCCCTTTTTATGACACGTGAAAATAGCTATATGTAAATATATTGTTTTCTGCTTAAGTCTTATTCCCAAACAACCTAGATCTTAAATCATTGCGGGATAATCCTCAGACTTATGAATTGTCTTGAATTCACAGTTATATTTTCCATCCCCAGATTAGTCACTCAGTAGAGATGGGTTTCTGTGTTGGCCCATGTTTGTTAATTCTCACAGATTATTTTTTTCCTGTCAAATTCTTATTCAAGTACTGGAGTCCTGTAATATTTGTGTTCACTGACTAGTTTCCCTGGTGTTTTGACTTAACTTTGACCCTCTCTTTGCTAGATCTGAAGATTACACACTAATTCACTCTAGGCACTAAGAAATGAAGATTTAGTTCTTTCCTTTCCATGGAAAACTGTCCCATACATGAACAGACAATCTTATATATGTCCTAAGGCTGAGATACTTCTCTTTGAGTTATCTCTTCAGGACCAATTGTTTAAAAATTGTTATTGAGATTTCAGTTAATGGCACCACTTCACCACCAGCCCATTACTCCTGTTCTCATGAAGCATTCTTAAACCAAGTCCTGCATATCTTCAACTTCTTGTTTGTCCAAACTTTTTGAGAATACAGTATGCAATCATTCTCTCAATTTTGGCAATATCAATCTGCTCTGTAACTCTTTAATATAATTCCTTCCTCTACCTCAATGAGAAAGGAATGATCTCCAAATAATAAAACCAATTTATTAGCTCTCACTAAATGGATATACTTGCAGTAGTTGAGTAACCAACCTGTTTTTATTGAACTGTTTTTAAACTTTGTGACCATTCATTACTGCTTTTTCCTCTTTTTGTTGTTTTTCTAATAAATTATTTATTTCCTGATCCTGAAATATAAGATGCTGTTTGTTTTGTTTTACTTTGTTTCTTAGATAACTAATTTACGTTAATATCTCAATTATTTCTACGTGAAGTTTATGTACTTAATTCAAACTTCTCTGTAACATTCTTCTCGTATTACTGTTTGATAGCTGGCTCTTTACTTTCAACATGTCAAAAAGCTGACCCCATAATCTAATGACCAAAATCTTATTTTTAATAATGGTTAATACTCCTTTTTTAAGTTTTCAGTCTGGAAATGTCAGAATTATTTTTAGGTGTTTCTACATGTACTCCTTACATCCAACTGCTCAGCAAGTATTATCAGTTTGTTCCATTACATTGTTCTTACATATGACTATATTTAGAGTAAATTCCAGAAACCTAGTTCAATCTTTCATAACACATGTATGAACAATAAACAAACTAAATATAAACAAACTCATAGATGCAAAAACAAATTGACAGCTCTTAAGGGAAGAGAGGTTAGGAGGATGGGTGAAAAAGGTGTAAGGATTAAGAAAAAAAATAATACCTCATAGACACAGTCAACAGTATGGTGATTACCAGAGAATAAGGGGGATGAAGGAGATAGGAGAGGGTAAAGGGAGGATAAACGGTGACAGAAGGAGACATGATTTTGGATGGTAAACATACAATACAATAAAATATACAGATGATGTATTATAGAATTGTACACTTAAAACCTGTATAATTTATTAACCAAGGTCACCCCAAATTTTATTTAAAATTTTAAAAATATGCATAATTGTTTTCAATGATATTTTCCCTAAGAAAATAATTTCCAAATTGAGGTGCAATAATCCAAAAATACTCCAAATCGTCCATTAGAATTGAGAACAGAACATTAGAGAGTTTATTTATATTTATTTGATCTTTTAAAATCAGATAAAATTCATTTTCACCAATATTAAGCATATATATTGACACTGGTCTCCAACTTGATTCATATAGCATGTTTATTTGACAATGTTAGTAGTCTTGTTATCTTGAAAAAGAGTGAATACTACATTATGGAGGGTGAGTACTACACTCTTCATTTGTCTTCAGATTTCATTAGATACTGTGGTTTACCTGTTCAAGTTCAGTGGATTTAAATATTACATTATCTATTTTTAATTATATGAATAATCAAGCAATGATCAAGGGGCCTCATAACATTTCTGGGATAATACTGAAGATGGAAAATTGTATTAATATTACATATACAGATGAAAATATGAAAATTCAGCACTGACACTTCTAGAAGAGGCACTTCTTTGCTCTTATTACAAGGTAAAAATGAAAATAATTGAATCAGATAAAGAATCATCTGAATTTTGCTAATGTTTACAAAAATATATAAAATATATATTTATACCCACTATTGTTAAAGATTAATCTTCCCCTAAACATATATATGCTTTAAAATATTGGATAATGATAGTGTAAAACATCAGTTACAAATGCATTATAAAATCTTACCTAATAATACACAAACATGTAAATTGACTATACCTCCACTACACTGACCAGCCAATCAGGAGAGTATGCAAATTAACCTAACAAAGATGGTGGTTAATTTGCATATGCAGGCGCGAAGTAGCGGAGTGAAGACTGAAGACTCCGGCCTGAGCAGTGAAGGCCTGGGTCCCGGGTGCCAGAGGAAAATGGGTGCCAGCAGCCAGGGGAAGGGAAGGCCTATTGCATGAATCTCTTCATGCAATGGGCCTCTAGTATTATTTATATAATTTAAATTTCATCTTTCTTAAATTTCTATTTTTGAATATACTTTATAATGTACATATGTAGTATTACAGGATATATATATACCCAAATAAGTATTGGTACATCACTAAGTACGTAATTAAAAAATTTTGTTTATATGTCCAAAAAAATTAGATACCACTATTTTAGTATAATGTTCATGTCATAAGTTGATTATTCTTCATGAAGCACTACTTAAATCTTGCCACCTCCATGTTAAAAGTCTCCAAAATTGTCCCATTGTTTATTGAATAATTTATAATGCTATAGCAAGCCTTCTAGTGTCTGGTACTAGCTAATATTTTCAAACTTTTTAAAAATATATGTTTATTGATTTCAGAGAAGAGGGAGAGGGAAAGAGATAGAAACATCAATAATGAAAGAGAATCGTTGATTAGCTGCCTTCTGCATGCTCCTTACTGCAACCTGGGCATGTGCCCTGACTGGGAATCAAGCCCTGACCTCCTGGTTCATAGGTCAATGCTCAACCACTGAGCAATGTTGGCCAGGCTGGAACTTTTTTTTTTTTTTAAAACTATTTTCAATCATCACACTTATATGAATATCAAAAGTCACCAACTATTAGGCCAAATCTGCCCCATAGACCTTGATAATTTGATGCTAAGAATACTGAGTTGCACAGTATTATTTTAAAATTATTTAATGAGAAAAATAATATTTCTTTGAAACATCTGGATTTTGCTTGTCTTAGGTATCAATAGGTGCCAACAATGGGCATTTACTCTTAAATGGCACAGGAGACTGAAACTGAGAGTGAAATATTTCCTTTGTTGTATATGTCTATCCTATAAATCATCAAATTTGCAACCTCTCCCTGTGTTTGTGACTCTAAGGCCAAATGTCAATTGCTATTTTTCGCCATATTTTTGTGTTAGTAAAACAAATAAACATAAAGATTATAATGTCTTTCAAGAGAAATTAAAGAAAAGCATTTCCTAAATCCTCTAGGCATTTGTAATTCTTAACACTATTCCCAAAAAACTTAGACAACTCAGGATTACATGAAACAAGTTTTGACTTCTCATTCTTGTGTTTTTATTTATGCTCTTTTCTTTATCCAGGGAACCTTGTTCTTTATTTTTAATAATTAAAAGATCTATGTAATGCTTCTTTTTTTTCATTATCATAATGAAGTCCTCCAAATGACACTTAAGCGCTATAAAAACCAAAGCTTTGCAGGATATTATTTGTGAGATTTTGAAGGTCTCATAAAAGGTACAGAAAGGCCTAAAGTATGTCTCACCCTTTATTAAAAAAAAGAAGGGAAAAAAAGGAGACCTTCAGCTGGAAATAATAAAGAATTGTGGTTCATCTAGGACCAGAACTAAAGAAGCAGGTGGGAGGTTCACAGAGGTCTGAGGCAGAGTTGTTATCTGAAAACTGATCCTTAGGCTACAAAAGAAAAGGTAAATTTACACTTAACCTCTGAGCTGAGAACCTTTAAAGAAGACCCATTAATTTCAGTTCAGTGGTCTACATAACTGCAAGAAATAGAAAAAGAATTAAATTATTTCTGCAATAATAATTCCTCATTGACATTTAGGACTCCAAAAAATTAACAGGTAGTAAAACTCTTATAATCAAAGGTTATAACACATGATAAAACTCACAGATTTATAGCTGGAATGACTTCCGATAATGGATTATTCAGATATGGAATATAGTTAGCTATGCATATAATCTAATATAATAAAAGAGTAATATGCAAATTGACCCCACTCCATCACACTTAAGCCACACCCACCAGCCAAGCCATGCCCGCCAGCCAGTCAGAGCAGTTGTATGCAAATTAACCCAGCCAACATGGCAGCCAACATCCATGGAGCTAGAGGAAACAGGAGGTTTCCATTGCACCAGCGATGGAGGAAATTGCCTCCCTAGGCTGGCTGGGCCTCTGCTCAAAGCAACAATGTTTCAATTATAGAAGCTACAGAGCTGAAGCAAACAGGAGGCTTCATTGCCTGCCTAGGCCTCCACTCAAGGCAACAAAGTTTCAATTATAGAAGATAAATAAACCCCTGAAACCTGATTCCAGCCAGCCTCGCTGGGATGTTGGGTCCATGGGAGCTGTGGGCAGCATGAAAACAGTCTTCAGCCCCTCACCCAGGCTGACCAGGCAACCCAGTAGGGACCTGAACCCTGAAGGGACTGTGGGCAGCCTGAAAATGGCCCTGAGTCCCTCACCCAAGCTGGCCAGGAATGCCAGCAGGTTAATATCCCCCGAAGGATCCCAGACTGTGAGAGGGCATAAGCTGGGCTGAGGGACCCCCCCACCCCCGAGTGCACAAATTTTTGTGCACCAGGCCCCTAGTAGTTATAATGTAAATGACAAAATCTCAAAATCAACTCAAGAATATTAGAAATTGACATACAACTTTGAAGCATATAAGAAAATTCTAAATATTAAACAAAATATCGTTGCTGAAATTTAAAAACTCATCTGACAGTAGAAAACAGATTAGACAACTATACAACTATAAGACGGCATGATAAAGTGGACGATGTACTAGTAAGTAGAAATTACCCACATAGGAGCTCAGGAAAACAAAAATACGGCAAGCTAAAAAAATAGGATGTTAAAATACAGAGACTTGAATTAAAATGTATTGCATATGTCTAATGAAAATCACAAGGAGAGAGTTTAGATAATTGAAGGAGAGAAAATAGTTTAATAGATCATGATTGAAAATTTTTATAGAAGTAGTAAAAAACAACAATGTTTAGCTTCAGAAATCATAGCATATTTAAGCATCTCCAGAGAATAACAAAACATGTAAAAAGAACAATTATAAATATAATATTTTTAAATGTTTTTATTGATTATAGAGAGAAGGGAGAGAGAGAGAGAGAAACATCGATGAGAGAGAATCATTGATTAAACAGCTGCCTCCTGCACACCCCCACTTAGAATTGAACCCACAACCCAGGCCTCAAACTGCCCTGACCAGGAATCAAAGTGGTGACCTCTTGGTGCATGGGTCAATGCTCAACCACTGAGCACACCAGCTGGGCATAAATACAACCTTTTAAAATATTGAAGCTAGAATACAGTGAAATTATACTTTTAAAGTTCTGAGAGAAAAATAACTAAACCTAGATTACTATGCCCTGTTAGATTTTCAGTAATTTCTCCAAATAAAATGTTTCTCCTATAACTGTGTTCTTGTACAGTCCTCTCCCACTTTGGTTGTGGTCCTTTGAATTGTTTCGGCCAATAGGACATTATCACATCTAAATTTTAAAAAGTACTTCAGCATTGGGGTTTAGACTCTTGCTTCTGGAAACTCAAACACTATTATATGAAGAAGATTTGGGATAGCTTCCTGGAAGATGAAAACATGTGGAGCAGAGACAAATCATTTCAAGTGAGGTCATCCTAGACCAATTGTGGTAGGCAAAGTAATGTCCTCCATACGTCTACAAATTAATGTCTGGAATGTGTGAATATATTATTTTACAAAGAAAAAGGAACTTTCTATACCAATGTGATTAAGTTAAGGACCTTAAGATGGAGATATTACCCTGGATTATCTGGATGGGCCTAATGTCATCACAAGGATCCTTAAAAGAGTCAAAAAAAGAGAAGTGACAATAGAGATAGAGAGAGGAGAGGGGAAGGGGAAAGGGTAAGGGAAGGAGGAGGAGGAGGAGGAGGAGGAGAAGGAGAAAAGGAGAAGGAGAAGGAGAAGGAGAAGGAGAAGGAGAAGGAGAAGGAGAAGGAGAAGGAGAAGGAGAAGGAGAAGGAGAAAGTAACAACAGCTACTACTGCTAAGCTGCTGGCTTGAAGAGCAAGGAAAGGGCCACAAGCCTAGGAATTCAGTCAGACTCTAGAAGCTATAAAGATTCTTTCCCTAGAGCCTCTTGAAAAAACTCACCACTACCAACACATTAATTTTTGCCCAGTAAGAGTCATTTTGGACTTCTGAATTCCAAACCTATGAGATGATAAATTTGGGTTGATTTGAATTACAAAGATGGTGTTAATTTGTTATGGAAATATTGGGAAACTAATACATAAGTGTTTCTCAACCAGAGATAATTTTATCTCCCAAGGGCATTTGTTAATATCAGGAGTCACTTTTGGATGTCAGAACATAGGCAGTTCTATGACCACCTAATAGATACAGATCATGGATATGCTAAACATCCTAAAATATACAGGAAAACCCCACAACATAGACTTTTTTAATTTGAAATTTTAAAACTGTCACATTTTATTCCTATTAGAACTACATGCTCATGCAGGTGCTCAAGCTAAATATAACCACATGAATGAGCACTGACAGAGCCAACAGAAGCATCATCCAAGTGAGCACAGCCAAATTCATGACTTACAGAATTATCATCAAATAAAATAAATGGCATTTGGTTGTGTGGTAGTAGATAACTCACTCACACATACACACACACACAGCAAATCAATAAATTAAGAAAAAGGTTGGAAAAAAGACACTTTCAGATGAAGAAAAAAAGTGAGTTTACCAATAAGAGACTTATAGCAAAAAGACACCTATACTAAATTAACTTCTAAGGATAAACAAATGCCATCAGAAAAATACTCTGAGATACATTATAGTGAGCAAATAAATACAATAATAAACAGGTATAGCAAATAAATCCAAAGTTTTTTTTAGAAAATTAATGCAAATAATATATAGTGTACGGTGTTAGGAAACAAAAAACAAATGAGTGAGATCATGTGATATTTATCTTTCTCCGACTGGCTTATTTAGCTTAGCATAATGATCTCCTGGTCCATCCATGCTGCTGCAAATGGTAAGAGTTCTTTCTTTTTTACAGCAGCATAGTATTCCATTGTGTAGATGTACCACAGTTTTCTAATCCATTCATCTGCTGATGGACACTTAGGCTGATTCCAAATCTTAGCTATGGTAAATTGTGCAGCTATGAACATAGGGGTGCATATATCCTTTCTGCTTGGTGTTTCTGGTTTCTTGGAATATATTCCTAGAAGTGGGATCACTGAGTCAAATGGCAGTTGTATTTTTAGTTTTTTGAGGAAACTCCATATTATTCTCCACAGTGGCTGCACCAGTCTGCATTCCCACCAGCAGTGCAGGAGGGTTCCTTTTTCTCCACATCCTCTCCAGCACTTGTTGTTTGTTGATTTGTTGATGATAGCCATTCTGATAGGTGTGAGATGGTACCTCATTATTGTTTTGATTTGCATCTCTCAGAGGGTTGGTTAATTTTAACATGTTTTTATATGTCTCTTGACCTTCTGTGTGTCCACTTATGAAAAGTGTCTATTTAAGTCTTTTGCCCAGTTTTTGATTGAATTGTTTATCTTCCTTTTGTTAAGATGTTTGAGTTTCCCATAAATTTTGGAAAACAGACCCTTATTGGATATTACATCGGCAAATGTGTTCTCCCATTGCAGTGAGCTTTCCTGTCATTTTATCGATAGTTTCTTTTGTGGTGCAGAAGCTTTTTATTTTGATGTAGTCCCGTTTGTTTATTTTCCCCTTAGTTTCCATTGTCCTAGGAAACGTTATCAGTAAGATATTGGTAAGACATATGTTTGCTATTTTGCTGCCTAGGGCATCTTCTAAGATTTTTATGGACTTCCGTCTTACATTTAAATCCTTTATCCATTTTGCGTTTATTTTTGTATATGGTGTAAGTTGGTGGTCTACTTTCATTTTTTTGCATGTATCTGTTCAATTTTCCCAACACCATTTATTGAAGAGACTATCTTGACACCATTTTATGCTCTTGTCTCCTTTGTCAAATATTAATTGAGCAAAATGGCTTCTGTCAATTTCCGGGTTCTCTGTTCTGTTCTATTGGTCTTTATGTCTGTTCTTGTGCCAGTACCAGGCTGTGTGAGAACAGTGGCTTGGTAATACAGCTTGATATATGGTATTGAGATCCTTCCTACTTTGTTCTTCTTTCGCAGGATTGCTGGGGCTGTTTGGGGTCTTTTTTATTCCACATGAATTGTTGGAGTTTGTTCCAGGTCTGTGAAATATACTGTTGGTATTTTAATGGGAAGTGCATTGAATTTATAGATTGCTTTGGGTAGTATGGACATTTTAATGATGTTGACTCTACCAATTCATGAACACAGTATATTCTTCCATTTGTTTATATCTTCCTATATCTCTTTTTTCAATGTCCTGTAGTTTTCTAAGTACAGGTCTTTTACCTCTTTAGTTAAGTTTATTCCTAGGTATCTTATTTTTTGTTGTTATTGTTGTAATGGTAAATGGGATTGTGTATTTAGTTTCTCTTTCTGTGAGTTTATTATTGGTATATAAAAAATACATAGATTTCTGGGTGTTAATTTTGTACCTTGCTACATTACTGAATTCATTTATTAAGCCTAGTAGTTTTGTGATGGAGTCTTTGAGGACTTCTATGTACAATATCATGTCATCTGCAAATAATGACCATTTTATTTCTTATTTTTTAATGTGGGTGCCTTTTATTTCTTCTTCTTGTCTGATCACTATGGTTAGCACTTCCAGTATTATCTAATATAATGAAAGAGTAATAGGCTAATTGTGTCACTCCACTACATCCCAAGCCACACCCACCAGCTAATCAGAGCAACTATATGCAAATTAACCCAACCAAGATGGAGGCCTGCAGCCATGGAGCTAGAGCAAATAGGAGGCTTGGTTGCCTCAGTGATGGAGGAAGCTAAGATTCCTGCCTGCCTTGGCCAGCTGTGGCCTCTGCTCAAGGCAACAAAGTTTCAATTATAGAAGATAAATAAATCCAAGAAACCTGCTTCCAGTCAGCCTTTCTGGCAGCTTGGGTTACTGGGGGCCATGGCCAGATTGCAAATAGTCATCAGCCCCTCACCCAGGATGGCCCCACACTCATGAGGTGAGAGTTCCTTTGGGGGAGCTTGGCCAGCCTGCAAACAGCTATCAGCCACTCAGCCAGGATGGCCCTACCTTCATGGGGTGAGGGTCCCTGCTGGGAGGCTTGGCCAGTCTGCAAACAGCCATCAGCCCCTCACCTTGGCTGGCCAGGCAGCCAGCAGGGACCCCCACTCTGAAGGGGTTGTTCCCAGCCTGCAAACAGCCATCAGCCACTCACCCAGGCTGGCCAGGCACCCCAGCAGAAACCTCTCCCTGAAATGGATGTGGCCAGCCTGAAAATGGCCCTCAGCCTCTCACCCAGGCTGGCCAGGCACCCCAGTGGGACCCCCACCAAGATCCAAAGTACCTTTCAGGGCAAACCAGCTGGACCCCACCCGTGCACCAGGCCTCTATCCTATATAATAAAAGTATAATATGCAAATTGCTCCTAACAGCAGAACCACTGGGAATGACTGATCACTATGACACACACTGACCACCAGGGGGCAGA
>PVJC01033047.1:0-19576 GCA_004026665.1 Murina feae
CTCGCCTACACCCAGCGCCCTGGCCATGGGCACCTGGATGGTTGACGGCCTGACACTCGGGCAGGGGCGGGGGGGGAGAAAAAGAAAAAGAGAAGAAAAAAAGAAAAAAATACTGCAGAGAGATAAGAACAAAAAAAAACATCCCATGCTTTTGGGCAGTTAGGGGTGATTTGTTTGGAGAAAGACTGCAGCCATTTGGGACTCAACACTTCCCCCATGTTCCCCTTCTCCAGCAGCTTCCATTATTTAACCATGGTTTGGCACTGACTACAAATGCAGGAAGAGACCTATTCTCCTCAAACCAAGGATGATGGATACTCCTATTGGTTTATTATTCATTCCAAGAAATCTGAACCAATGGAAACTTGTTTCAAGTTGTATTTGGGGATATTCTTGTTTTGTCTTTTTCTCCCAATCTTTACTTTCTGTACAGCAATACAAAGGTACAGATTTTGTCAAAGCTCTCACAAAGACAACAGAGCCACCCTTTTTTAAAAAATACATATTTTATTGATTTTTTTTTACAGAGGGGAAGGGAGAGGGATAGAGAGCCAGGAACATCAATGAGAGAGAAACATCGATCAGCTGTCTCCTGCACACCCCGTACTGGGGATGTGCCCGAAACCAAGATACATGCCCTTGACCGGAGGCCGAAGCTCTATCCACTGAGCCAACCGGTCAGGGCCAGAGCTACCCTTTGATGGCACAAATTGGGCTTATTAAACTTGCTGAGTAAGAGTGTCAGATCTGCCCTGGCCGGTTTGGTTCAGTGGACAGAGCGTCAGCCTGCGGACTAAAGGGTCCCAGGTTCGATTCCGGTCAAGGGCATGTACCTCAGTTGCGGGCGCATCCCAAGTGGGGAGTGTGCGGGAGGCAGCTGATTGATGTTTCCCTCTCATTGATGTTTCTAACTCTCTACCCTCTCCCTTCCTCTCTGTAAAAAATCAATAAAATATATTTTTTTAAAAAGTGTCAGATCTGTAACACAATCTAATGGCTTTCCCAGGTTACTCCTTCTCTCCCTCCCTTTATCCTTCAAGCATGTCCCCTAATAAGTCTCTTGCAAATATAATTTGGTCTCAGTGTTTGCTTCTTGGAGGATCTAAACTGAGATCCTCCAAAAACCAGTGTTCAAGGGGGAAAAAAGTAGAACCTATAAATGCTCCTAGGCCTAGGACTAGCCCAGGGCCCTCGATGCCACATTCTATTGTTTAAATCAAGTCGCAGACCAGCCAGGTTCAATGTGGGATGGGAATACCACAGCATGAAGATTAGCTGCCACAACTGCATATATGTTATACTGTGCCTCAATTTAAAACGTTTTCTAAAGTCATCATTTAGAGAGGCTCTGAACTCTGTAGCTGGAGGTGGGTTGTATATTGGGGAAATATAAAGATAGAGACAGAGACAGAGACAGAGATAGAGACAGAGATAGACCTCTTGAGGGCACCACTTGGGTTCCTGACATATGGCAGTGCTAAGAGACATTTGGAACTGTTTGACTTCATACGTGAGCTTAACTGTGACCTAGATGTGTTCCATTAACAGAGGCCACTCATCTTGTCAGCTCAGTCTTTTATACTCCCTGATAATGGAGGCAGGATACACAAAGGATCGGTTAAGACAAGCATTGGTTGATTTCAGCTGATTTTACCTGTGAACTCTTGCCATAAAAAAAATTCAATTTAATCACTATTTGAGCTTAATATAAACAAGTTATCTAACCTAATTAAATACTTATATTGCATCAGATTTGGCAGTTAGAAAAGCCAAACACACCATTGTGCTTTCTTTATCTTTAAAAAATAGAGTGGGTTAGACTCAAAAGAGACAATTCTTTTTCCTCTTTTTCATATATATTGTGCCTTACCAACAAGTGCTTATAGTCAAAAGATCAAGGAAAAGATAAGACAGGAAATAAAACTTGAGTCAGGAAAGGAAGCCTTTAATAAAACACCAAAATAAGATTGGACTTAAAACTCCAGGATCATCATATTCAGGTAGTTAATCCAAGCATAGGATCCAGGTTAGGGCTCCAGTGTGGAGCCCTATGACCTAGGAGGCCTTAGCCTGAAAGAGGATGACCTAGAATGTTCCTCTAGGATTGTGAACGAAAACTGAAGTTCTTACCTCCTTTTGGGGCCTGGAGAACGCAGGGCCTGGCTGGCCGAAATGCAGGCAAGCAGAAGGTTGTCTTAGCAGTTAATCTTTTTGATGAGTCACAGCATAAAAATCAGATAAAATACAAATCAGCACACAAATTAAACCAAGGATTGTTTAAAAACAATCTGCAACATAAGACCCAGGAGGCCTTAGCCTGAAAGAGGATGTTTTACACTGTAGATTGCTTGAGGAAACATTTTCTTGGATGGGATAGAAGTAGGAGGGGACCTTATTTTTAAATCAAAGTATAATTTACATAAAAATAAACATATAGCCCTAACCAGTTTGGCTCAGTGGACAGAGTGTTAGCCTGTGGACTCAAGGGTCCCAGGTTCGATTCTGGTCCAGGGCATGTACCTTGATTTCGGGCACATTCCCAGTAGGGGGTGTGCTGGAGGCAGCTGATCAATGTCTCTCTCTCATAGATGTTTCTAACTCTCTATCCCTCTCCCTCCTTCTCTGTAAAAAATCAATAAAATATATTAAAAATAATAATAATAAATAGACACAGAGACTTAGGTATACAGTTCAATGGTTTTTGACAAATACACCCAGGTAGTCACCACCCTAATCAAGACATAGAATATATCCTTCTTCCCAGAATGTCTTCTTGTGCCTCTTTCTAGTCAATTCTCATCCAATCCCCAACCCCCTCCAACCACTTTCTGATTTTTATCATCACAGGTTAGCTTTGCTTGCTCTAGAATTTCATTTACATGGAATCAGACAGAATGACATATTTCATTCAACAAAGTTGTTGAGATTTATCTAGAACATGAACAACATGGTGTCTGATGAAAGGTGCCTCTAATATCTACATCCCTATGAAAGCAAGGGAAAAGAGTTCTCTGGTAGATCCACTTACCTCTTGCCGACCTCAGGATCAGGGATCCTCACAGTGACTCCTAAGGTACATCATGATCTGTCTTCAAGTATCTGTGTCACCTCCCTGTCAGAAGAGGAGAAAGTCCCTACCATTACTGTCCTTTAACCCTTGGTCTTCCCAGCAGGTCTGGCTATATAATTTTGGGACCCAGTGTAAAATGAAAATACAGGGTCCCTTGATTTAAAATGATGAAGACTCTCGAGAGGACCAGCAAAGCATTAAACCAAGCACAGCTCTGTGCAAACTACAAGGGCACTGGCTCATAAAGCCACCCTGCTTCCCAGTCTCCAAGATGCCAGCTATCCCTCTGTGCTTGGCCAAATCCATCAACATTCTTCCCTCCACTCCCTGTTCCTCTAGGATTGTGAATGAAAACTGAAGTTCTTACCTCCTTTTGGGGCCTGGAGAACACAGGGCCTGGCTGGCCGTAATGCAGGCAAGCAGAAGGTTGTCTTAGCAGTTAATCTTTTTGATGAGCCACAGCACAAAAATCAGATAAAATACAAATCAGCATACAAATTAAACCAAGGATTGTTTAAAAACAATCTGCAACATATGAACCAGGAGGCCTTAGCCTGAAAGAGGATGTTTTACACTGTAGATTGTTTGAGGAGACATTTTCTTGGATGGCATAGGAGTTGTAGGGAGCCTTATTTTTTAAATTGAAGTATAATTTACATAAAAATAAACATATAGCCCTAACCAGCTTGGCTCAGTGGACAGAGTGTTAGCCTGCGGACTCAAGGGTCCCAGGTTCGATTCCCGTCAAGGGCATGTACCTTAATTGCGGGCACATCCCCAGTAGGGAGTGTGAAGGAGACAGCTGACCAATGTCTCTCTCTCATAGATGTTTCTAACTCTCTATCTCTCTCCCTCCTTCTCTGTAAAAAATCAAAATATATTTTTAAAAATCAATGAAATATATTAAAAACTAGAGGCCTGGTGCACAAAAATTTGTGCACTCGGGAGGGGGGCCCTCAGCCCGGCCTGTGCCCTCTCACAATCTGGGACCCCTTGGGGGATGTCCACTTGCCAGCGGGGAGCAGGCCTAAGCTGCAGTTGGGCATCCTTAGAGCTGCTGAAGAGGCGGGAGAGGCTCCCACCACCACAGCTGTACTGACAGCTGGCAGCCTGGCTTGTGGCTGAGCAGAACTCCCCCTGTGGGAGTGCACTGACCACCAGGGGCAGCTCCTGCATTGGGCATTTGCCTCCTGGTGGTCAGTGTGTGTCATAGTGACCAGTCATTCCCAGTGATTCTGCTGTTAGGGTCAATTTGCATATTACCCTTTTATTATATAGGATAATAATAATGAATAAACACAGAGACTTAAGTATACAGTTCAATGGCTTTTGACAAATATACCCAGGTAGTCACCACCCTAATCAAGACATAGAATATATCCTTCTTCCCAGAATGTTTTCTTGTGTCTCTTTCTAGTCAACTCCCATCCAATCCCCAACCCCCTCCAACTACTTTCTGATTTTTATCATCACAGGTTAGCTTTGCTTGCTCTAGAATTTCATTTACATGGAATCAGACAGAATGACATATTTCATTCAACAAAGTTGTTGAGATTCATCTAGAACATGGACAACATGGTGTCTGGTGAAAGGTGCCTCTAATATCTACATCCCTATGAAAGCAAGGGAAAAGAGTTCTCTGGTAGATCCACTTACTTCTTGCCGACCTCAGGATCAGGGATCCTCACAGTGACTACTAAGGTACATCATGGTCTGTCTTCAAGTATCCGTGTCACCTCCCTGTCAGAGGAGGAGTCCTTTACCCCTTGGTCTTCCCAGCAGGTCTGGCTATATAATTCTGGGATCCAGTTTAAAATGAAAATACAGGGCCCCTTGATTTAAAATGATGAAGACTCTCGAGAGGACCAGCAAAGCATTAAACCAAGCACAGCTCTGTGCAAACTACAAGGGCACTGGCTCATGAAGCCACCCTGCTTCCCAGTCTCCAAGATGCCAGCTATCCCTCTGTGCTTGGCCAAATCCATCAACATTCTTCCCTCCACCCCCTGTTCCTCTAGGATTGTGAACGAAAACTGAAGTTCTTACCTCCTTTTGGGGCCTGGAGAACACAGGGCCTGGCTGGCTGTAAGCAGGCTAGCAGAAGGTTGTCTTAGCAGTTAATCTTTTTGATGAGCCACAGCATAAAAATCAGATAAAATACAAATCAGCATACAAATTAAACCAAGGATTGTTTAAAATTAAAACACCTCTAGGTGTTCTGAGGATGCTGGAAAACATTAGTGTGCTCTAAATGTATTCCATTATATAAATATACCACTATTTGATAATCCCTTCTCCTGCTGATAAATATTTGAGTTGTTTCCAGTTTGGACTTTTATAAATAAAGTTGCTAACAAATATTTTTGTATAATGTTTTGGGGGACAAATGTTTTCATGAGAAAAATACCGAAGAGTGGGATTCATACGTCCTAGAGTATGTTTAACTTTATAAGGAACTGACAAAAAGGTCTCCAAAGTTGTACCATTTTACACTCCTCCTGGCAATTCAAAAAAGTTCCAGCTTCTCTACCTCTTTGCCAATAGTTGGTGTTTTCAGTCTTTTTATTTTAGTCACTGTAGTGATAACTCCATTAGGTTTTAATTCCACTTCTGTGATAACAAATCATGTTGAGCACCTTTTCACATGCTTTTTGGATATGCCTATATTTTCTTTGGTGAAGTGTCTGATTTTAATGCCTTTGATCTGCCTGCCTTTTTATACAGCCTGCTTTATTGCCTTTAAGGAAGCAGGTATCCAAGGTTGCTGCCGAAAAAACTTCTGATAAAATAGACCAATTCAAGCAGTACATTTAGCTAATATTATTTCTTATACTGATCTGGTTTCACTATTAAAAAGCAAATACTCTAACCCTAACCTGTTTGGCTCAGTGGATAGAGCATTGGCCTGTGGACTGAAAGGTCCCAGGTTCGATTCAGGTCAAGGGCATGTACCTTGGTTGTGGGTACATCCCCAGTAGGGAGTGTGCAGGAGGCAGCTGATCGATGTTTCTCTCTCATCAATGTTTCTAACTCTCTTTCCCTTCCTCTGTAAAAAATCAATAAAATATATTTTTAAAAAAGGAAATACTCTTGCTCGAATAAATTGGCATGACGTCCCCAAAGTAAAATGCTGACTCTGGGGTTTATGAATGTACACTAAATGAACAGTTTCAGCAGAAATACAACTGGAGGCTCTGCTCTATTATAAATAAATTATGTTTTTAAAAAACAGTCTGTTTGTGGCAGTTCTCTGAGCCTCAGCAAGATGCACAGAACCCAGAACCGAGCCAACATGACCGAGCGCCGCGTGCCCTTCTCGCTCCTGCGGGGCCCTAGCTGGGACCGCTTCCGCGACTGGTACCCGGCCCACCACTGCCTCTTGGAGCAGGCCTTCTGCCTGAGGAGTGCTCACAGTGCCTCGGCCACAGGGGCTGGGCCACTTCCCGCAGCCGGCCACTGTTAAGGGCGCCCAGGTGGTGGCCGCGCCCGCCTATAGCCGTGCGTTCAGCTGACAACTTAGCAGCTGCATCTCAGATCCAGCACACGCCCCACCGACCACTAGCGTGTATCCCTGGACGTCAACCACTTTGCCCCCGAGGAGCTGACAGTCAAGACCAAGAAAGGCGTGGTGGAGATCAGCGGCAAGCACGACGAGAGACAGGATGAGCATGGCTAAATTTCCAGGTGCTTCACTCGAAAATATACGCTTCCCCCTGGTGTGGACCCCATCCTGGTGTCTTCTTCCCTGTCCCCTGAGGGCACACTCTCCGTGGACCTGATGCCCAAGCCAGCCAACCAGTCATCAGAGATCACCATCCCTGTCACCTTCGAGGCTCGTGTGCAGCTTGGGGGCCCAGAAGCTAGGAAGTCTGAGCAATCTGGAGTCAAGTAAAGGCCTTTGCCCTGCTTCAAACCCCGCATTAGCAATCACTGACCATCCCTACCTGTCAGCCTGTATGCTCTTTTGATACGTTTTTCTCAAATAAAGTTCAAAGCAACTGCCCCCCCCCAAAAACAACAACAACAACAATCTATTTGCTTTTAAATAAACTCTGGCCTAAAGCAACCTTTCAATTCGTCAGTATTTCTATTCCTATAAAATGAGACTGGGGGAAAATAAATAAATAAATAAATAAATAAAACAAAATGAGCTTGAGGCAACAGCATATATAATATAGAGTATGGAGGTTCCTCAAAAAATTAAAAATGGAACTGCCTTATGACCCAGAGACTCCACTTCTGGGCATTTATCTGATGAAACCCAAAACATTAATTCAAAATAATATATGCATCCCTATGTTCACTGAAGTGTTATTTACAATAGCCAAGATATGGAAACAACCCGAAGTACCCACCCATAAATGACAGGGTAAAAAAGTGATGGTACATATGGACAATGGAATATTACTCGGCCATAAAAAGAATGAAATCTTACCATTTACAACAGTATAGATGGACATAGAAGGTATTGTGCTCAGTGAAGTAAATCAGTCAGAGAAAGATAAATACCATATGATTTCACTTGCATGTGGAATATAAAGAACAAAATAAATGAACAAGCAAAAGTGAACCAGACTTACAGACACAGAGAACAGACTGCTGGTTTCCAGAGTAGAGGGGGACTGGGGAACTAGGTGAAAAAGGTGAATCGATTGAGAAGTATAGATTGGCAGTTACAAAATAGTCCTGGGGATGTAAAGTACATCATAGGGAATATAGTCGATAATAGTGTAATAACTGTGTATGATGCCAGATGGGTACTAGAAATATCGGGGGAACACTTTTGTAAAGTATATAATTGTCTAACCACTATGCTGTACACCTGAAACCAATAAAAATAACATTGAAAGCAAAGTGTAATTTTAAAATTTGGTGGCTTAAAACAACAGAAATTTATTCTCTGATAGGCCTGGAGGCCAGAAGTCCAAAATCAATGTGCTCACTTCTGGTGGCTACAGGCAATCCTTGGCATTACTGAGCTTAACGATGCATCACTCCAATCTCTTGCAACTCCATATGGCTTTCTCTAGGTCTCTCTGTATACATTCTGTCTTTTATAAGAACACCTGTCATTGGATTTAGAGCCCTCCATAATCCAGGATGATCTCATCTTGAGATCCTCACTTTAATTACATCTCAAAGGCCCTTATTCCAAATAAGGTTGCATTCAAAAGGTCCGGGTAGACATATCTTTTGGAGGACTCCATGCAACCCACTACTTAAGGCCTAATCTGTCTTTTTGGAGGGACACCCTCCCTTAGCTCAGACTTGAACTCGGGCTTATGAAATCCAGGACATTTGAGAAAGGGCTTCTTTTCAATCTACCATAGCCCCTGTCCAAGCTTCTATGTTATAGGGCAGTGAAAGGCTAGAAAAATTCCAGGGCAAGTGGAATGGGGAAACAGAGACAGAAAAATTAAAATAAGGCCGAGCAGTGTGGGAAATTTGCAGCCAGCTTGCAAATAGCAAGCCATTATCTTCCCAGCCAAGGACATGTGGGAGAAAATGGTTAAAAGCCTCCCTACCCAAAGAATCTGGAAATTAGTGGGGGAGGGTAAAGGGAAAGAAAGAGCAGTTTTACTCCCTAAGAAGAGAAGCCAGCAGTCTCAAGGCTTGGCAAGGTAAATTTGCCAGGTGCTTCTCATGAGTTCTGGGAAGGCCACAACAAAGTAAAAAGGGACCTTGAGAATTCATCTGTACCAAAATATTCAGCAGAGAAATTTTTGAAATTTATAAACAGAAGGGTATATAATGCCTCAAATCCCTACTCCACTTGCTCTTCAAATTAGTTGAGAGGCCATCTGCGTTTTATAAGCCAGATGTATAGGTTTGCTTGCCTTGCTTCTTTAATAAAAGTGCATGCTTTAATTGCTTTAGTAAAATCAGCTTCATCACAATGCAATAACTGGAGTTTTCTCATCTAAATTCATTTACATGAGAAAACAAGAATGCAGGTTGGGGATAGCCCTCTTCCTCCAACTCAGGGGGCTGTCCGGTGTCTGTGAGAGGTGCCTCTAACACCTATTTCCCTATGAAAGCAAGGGGGAAAGTCCACTTACTCCTTGCCAACCTCAGCTTCAGGGATTCTCACAGTGACTCCTAAGGTACATCATGGTCTGTCTTCAAGTATCCCTGTCGCCTCTCTGTCAGAGGAGGAGTCCTTTACCCCTTGGTCTTCCCAGCAGGTCTGGCTATATAATTTTGGAGCCCAGTGCAAAATGAAAATACAGGGCCCCTTGTTTTAAAATGATGAAGACTCTCAAGAGAAGACCAGCAAAGCATTAAACCAAGCACAACTCTGTGCAACTACAGAGGTCACTCGTTCATGAAGCCACCCTGCTTCCCAGTCTCCAAGATGCCAGCTATCCCTCTGCGCTTGACCAAATCCATCAACATTCTCCCCTCTGTTCCTTGTCCCTCTAGGATTGTGAACAAAAATAGAAGCTCTTACCTCCTTTTGGGGCCTGGAGACTAGAACTCAGGTCGCAGAGCCTGGCTGGCCGTAATGCAGGCAAGGAGAAGGCTGTCTTAGCCGTTAATCTTTTTGATGAGTCACAGCATAAAAATGGATAAAATACAAACAGCATACAAATTAACAAAAGGATGATTTGAAAATAAACACCTCTAGGTATTCTGGAAAACATTAGTGGGGGTCTGGACGTTAAGAACAAAGAAAGAAACAATATAACAAAATGAAGAACGCGTTCCTACCAAAATATCATATTGCTTTGTTCTCTGTGCAATTGAAATGGCTTTTTATAAAGTTCTTAAATATTTGCCTGCCCAGTGTGGCTCCGTTGGTTGGATTGTCCTCCATGCAACTGAAGGGTGGCTGGTTCCATTCCTGTCAGGGCACCTACCTAGATTTTGGATTCCATCCTTGGTGGGGGTGCATGTAGGAGGCAGCCATAGGCTTTCTCTCTCACATTGAGGTTTCTTACTCTCCTCCCCCAGCCCTCTCCCTTCCTCTCTCTAAAGTCGATTTTAAAAAGTCCTTAAATGAGCTGCGAAATAGAAAAGTAACTGACCAAATTCTTCTGGATTATTTTTTAAAAACTGTCACAGAAGAAAATTTAAGTGTTGTTATAACTCTTAAAAGGTACCCACTCTAAAGAAAATTGACAAAGTTTTCATTTTTCCACCTAAGTAATTATTTCTACATTTAATATGTCATGTCAAGCTGAGTTTTGTTTCTGTTAGGCTACAGAATTATATATTTCTGCTTTCAGTATAAGTAATAGCAGATCTTTTCCCCACAAAATTTGCTATGAAGTTTTCAGAATTTCAAGCTTGTTGTTTGCAAAGTAAATAGAACAAAATATATATGACTTGAAAACATGTTTGAGTTCGTCTTTTAATATATTCAATCCTACAATTGTGTATAACTGACTCAAATAAAAGTAAACTTTTATCCCATAAGAATCATGGAAGTATAAACATGTATATGAAAAATGTTAAGAAAAAAAGAAAAATGCTTAATTTTACTGATTATCTCATGAGAAAAATGTACGATATATATATATATATATATATATATATATATATATATAGCCTGATTTTACTAATGATTTTAAAATGTACATATTTTCTTTTTGTACACTTTTTTCTATTTTCCCAACTGCCCCCAGCCCCTGGCAACCACTTTTCTACTGTTTCTATGGGTTTTACTTTTTCCTTTTTGATTCCACATATATGATACCATGCAGTATTTGTCTCTCTCTGTCTGGCTTACTTCACTTAGTATAGTGCTCTCAAGATCTAACCATGTTGTCGAAAGACAGGATTTCCCTCTTTATTGGGCTGAATAATATTCCATTGTATGTATTTATTGCATCTGCTTTACCCATTCATTCACTGGTAGAAATTTAGGTTGCTTCCAAACCTTGCCTATTGTGAATAATGCTGCAATGAATATAGAGGTACAGATATCTCTTCGATATCCTGTTTCTATTTCCTTTGGATTAAATATCCAGAGGTGGGATTGCTATATCATGTGGTAGTTCGGTTTTTAACTTTTTGAGTAATCTCCACAGTGTTTTCCATAGTGGCTGCACCAATTTACATTCCCACCAACAGTGCACATACTGTTGTCGCTTGTCTTTTTCATGAAAAAGACTGAGTTTTGTTTGTTAGGCTACAGAATTATATATTTCAGGTGTGAAGTGATATCTCATTGTGGTTTTGATTTGCATTTCCACGATGACTAGTAATGTTGAGCACCTTTTCATCTACCTGTCGGGTATTTGTACATCTTTTTAAAATGTACATTAAAACAATTTATCCAAACATTCATCATCTAATAATTGCCAATTAAGAGATTCTAGATATAAATACAAGAAAGATATAGTCCCTGCCTTTGGGAAGCTTAAAAGTCTACAAAAAGGGAAATCGGCATGTTAGCAAGTGAATACTAAAGTTACGTAGGTACAAAATTAGAAATCCGTATATTGTTCTACAGATTACAAAGAAGGAAATGTTCCAAATCTACCCAATAGGCAGGATGGGCTTTCTTTTATTTTTTTTCAATATGTTTTATTGATTTTTTAAAGTTTTTTCTATATATTTTTATTCTTTGAAGGGAGAGAGATAGAAACATCAATGCCGAGAGAATCCTGGATCGGCTGCCTCCTGCGCGGCCCACACTGGGGATCCAGCTCGCAACCCCTCACCCTGGAAAGGGAATGGTGACGACCGAGGTCATAGATCCATGCTCAACCACTGAGCCATGCCAGCTGGGCCAGGATGGGCTTTCTAAAGGACGTTCGCCCTTTTCTGTCTTGAAAGATGTTCAAAAATCAATGGTGTAAGTGTGTGGGACTCAAGAGTGGGTGACTGTACTCCAGTTGAATCGCAGAAGCAAAGAAGTACAGTAAGATATAGTAACGTGTGTTCAGATAACTATAAAAAGCTCATTTGTGCCTGGTACTGAGGTAGAGGAAAGGAATAGAGTCAGATCAGGAACACGTAGTCATATGTCAGAGCTGGGAACTCTAAACTTTATCTCACAGGGACTCACAAGATTCAGACTGGCTATTAAAGTCAGTAATTACTGTAAAAGCGAAATTAGCGAAATGGTTATTATTCTCTTCTCCGCATCTACGCCTGGAGTAGTACCCTCCCCCTATGACTCCGGGCGTGGCCGCGTGACTTGCTTTGGAAAATGGAACAATTACAAATATGAAACTCGAAAGGCATTTGGACCTCGGAAAAATTCCGAGCCTCGCGTCTCACTCCGCTGCCAAGCCGTCCGGTCCCACCAACCCACGACCTGCCCACTCACTCCTTACCAGCAAATCTGCCCAGCTCCGCTCTTGCGTGCACCATGTCTGGTTCCTCCAACGTCGTCACCGCCATGAGGAAAGTGGCCCAGCCGGACCTTTGGGGCTCAACTTTTAGAGCGCGAGCCCGCGCACCGAAGGGTTAAGTGTTCAATTCCGGTGGGTCAAAGGCTAGATCCCCGCCCCAAAGGTGGGGAATGTGCGGGAAGGCGGCAACCAATCAATGTCTTTCTTTCTCCCGCTCTTTTTCAAAATGAATGTAAAAAATATCCTCTGGTGAGGAGTAACAGAAAAAAATAAAAAAAAGAACGTGGTTCAACAGCTCTGGCTGGAGCTAGGCAACTGCAGATTTGAAACAATTCTGTCTGCAGAATGCTCAAAACGACCCCCTTCCTATTGAGTATCTTCAGAAAGGACCAATCCCTGCAGACCCCAGAGAGTCTGTTCTTTTTTGTAGCAAAATGAATCAATTGAAGGCATTCTAAACCACTTCTCTTGTGCTGGTGCAGAGAGCTAAATTTGAAACCTGTGCAAAAAGCTTACCCTATAACATGCGCCGTACTATAAAAACTTCTGCTTTTGCCGGTCCTTAACATCTACCTCTCTGAAACTTTCATGAATTTCTATTTCACAAGGATAATTATTTTATATACACTGGCAGCAGCATGCAGATAAAATACTCAGTATTTTTTTTAAAAGAAAAGGAGCCCTAACCGGTTTGGCTCAGTGGATAGAGCATCGACCTGCAGACTGAAGGGTCCCAGGTTTGATTCTGGTCAAGGGCATGTACCTTGGTTGCGGGCACATCACCGGTAGGGGGTGTGCAGGAGGCAGCTGATCGATGTTTCTCTCTCATCGATGTTTCTAACTCTCTATCCCTCTCTCTTCCTCTCGGTAAAAGATCAATAAAATATATTTTTATTTAAAAAAAGGAAAGGAAAAGTGTTTGCACTTTGGAGCTCTTCCTGGGAAACATGCAGCCATCACTATGTGATTGAGTCCAGGCTAGCCTGTGGGAAACATGTGACCATTTACCCCATTGCCCTAGCCAACACCAGCACCCACTCCAGATACGTGAGTGATGCCATACTAGACCAATAGTTTCTCTTAATACATACTCATTAAGGGAAATCAGAAGACAAAAAGAAACATGTCACTTAGAGTTGTAATACCTAAATAGAGCCATTATAACCTTTTTAAAGGATCTCTATTTCCAATCTTTTTCTCTTTCTGCTCAGCCTCCTCTCACAACCTCTTTATCTCTCCCCTCAAAGGAAAAAAAAACTAAAAGTGTGTAAACACAAGTTGATCCATTCTCTACCTGCAGGACGTGGACCTTGCCCATGCTTGGATGAGAAAGGCAGCCTGACCATTGTCTCAGCCACTTTAAATAGTCTCCCTCACTCTCCTTGATCAATTCCGAGCCTATCTCGATTTTGTTTTTCTTTCCATAAATCTTGAGTATCTGCTATGGGACAGGTGCTGTGTTATTTACTAGGGACAGGACAGTGAACAAGACACAAATGGCCCTAGTATTTTGAAGCTTGTAGTCTAGCAAAGGACACTGAAACACCAAGTAAATAAAGAAAAAGTTCACACAATGAGATAAGCACTAGGAGGAAAGCAACATGTTATATTCTATTAGAAAACAATAGAGAAAGGGCTGACTTAGGTGGTTGGCAAAGGTCTTCCTGGGAAAATGACATTTAAGCTGAGAATCTAATAAAGAGAAAGAGGGTGGTGTTGGGGTGTGGAGAGGCAGAAAGGGACTAAGTTCAAAAACCCTGAGGTGGAACAAAAATTGGCAAGTTCAGTAAACTGAAAGAAAATCAGAATGTTCTTGGTGCACAGTAAGCATAAAATTTGCCTGAGAGGTAATCAGGAGTCCAATTACACATGACCTTAGAGACTACAGTAAGGAGTTTGGATTTTATTCAAAGGACAATGGAAAGGTATTGAAGAGTTAATTAGGAAAGAGAAATAACCAGATCTCTCTTGATGGTTTGTTGGAAATGGATTGGAGTGGAAGGGTGACTGTGGGAAGACCAAGTAGGAGACTGTGGTTCTGGTTAGGTGAGGGATAACGGAAGCTGGAACTGGGCTGATGGCCATGAATATGGAAAGAACTGAAGGGACCTAAAGATGTATTTTAGAGCCCTGACTGGCTTGGCTCAGTGGATAGAGCATCGACCTGTGGACTGAGAGGTCCCAGGTTCAATTCCGGCTAAGGGCACATGCCTGGGTTGCAGGCTCAATCCCCAGTTGAGGTTGTACAGGTGCAGGAGGCGGCCCCTCACCGTTGATGTTTCTATTTCTCTCTCCTTCTCCCTTCCTCTCTGAAATCAATAAAGAAATATATTTTTAAAAAACAGATGTATTTCGGAGTTAGAATAAAAGGAAACTGGTTTTTTTAATATTTTTCCTGATTTCAGAGAGGAAGGGAAGGGAAACATCAATGATGAGAGCGAATCATTGATCAGCTACCTTATGTATGTCCCACATTGGGGATCAAGCCTGCAACCCGGGCATGTGCCCTGACCAGGAACTGAACCATGATCTCCTGGTTCATAGGTCAATGCTCAACCACTGAGCCACACTGGACAGGCAGAAACTGCTTTTTAAAAATCCACTCTCACCAAATAGTAACAAACTAATTTGTTTCATCAGTAATAAAAAACATGAAATATCCTTATATCAATACTAGAGGCCTGGTGCACAAATTCGTGCACTGGTGGGGTCCCTCAGGGTGGGCTGCGGGCATTGGGCCCCCAGCCTCATACCCCTGCAGCCCCGCCTGGAACCCCACCTTGGCCTGGTACCACCCCCTCACCTCCACCATCCACAGGGTAATCAACTGGGTCGGGCCCCCTGCCCAGCTTCCTCAGTGCCTGGGAGCTGGGGGGCAGCCCCACCCCCCCACCTGCTGCTGATGGTCACCATCTGTGGGGCAATCAGTTGGGGCAGTCAGGCCTCCACTCACACCTGCCTTGTCCTGGAGCCACCCACTCACCTGCTCCACCATCCCACCACAGTGCCACTCTCATTGGGCCCATTGGGGCCAGCAGCACCTCCACTGCTGCCCACTGCCAACACTGTGCCACCAATGCCCACCATGTTCCACGCCACCCCCTGGTGGTCAGCACACCTCATAGCAAGTGGTCGAACTCCCAATTAAGGGACAATTTGCATATTAGGCTTTTATTATATGGGATGGCAAAATATGTAAAGAATATTCTAGAAAGAAAAGTTAAGTTATATTGCCATTTGTGTCTTAGATATAAAGAAATTATTCTGAAGGAATTAGATGAAATGTGGTATTAAAACTCTATATGCCCCTAGCCTGTTTTGCTCAGGGTTGGCCCACAGACCAAAGGGTCACGGGTTCAACTCCCCTTCAAGGGCACATACCTCAGTTACAGGATTGATCTCAGGCTCCAGACGGGACACATGCAGGAGGCAGCCAATCCATGTGATTCTCACACATATCCATGTTTCTCTTTTTCTCTCTCTTTCCCCCTCTACTCCTTTCCCTTCACTCTCTCTTTTTAAAAAATCAATGGAAAAAATATCCTCAGGTGAGGATTAAAAAAAGAAATAGGCTGGCCCCGCGGGGTCAGCGTGGGCGGCGGGACCTGGTGGAGGGCAGCGAGGAGCGGTCGGTCGCGGGCTGCCGGACCATGCTGAGTGCGGGCAGGCTCAGCTCAGTGCTGCGGGGGAACAGAGACGCGCGCTGCCTTGGAGTAGGTGCCTGCCCTACGGCCCGACTAGAGCCAGCCTCTCTTCCACCCTGCACTGCTGGAGTTCCTGGTGTGCCCGCTCTCCAAGAGGCCGCTCTGGTATGAAGCATCCACAAATGAATTAATCAATGACGAGTTGGGAATAGCCTATCCAATTATTGATGGGATCCCTAATCTGATGCCACAGGCAGCTGGGATGATGGCACATCAAAATAAGAAGCAAGAAGACACGGAGAAGCACTAGATCATAATTAAAAACAATGCATACAACCAGATTTTCTTACCACCATCGACCTTTCAAAAAGTCAGGGTGGCAGGTACTAAGTGGAAAAGGAGAATGTTTCGGTCTCTTCCTACATTGCCTGTCCTCATACCATTGATTTCCTTAGCAGGACTGTTCTACTCGGCCTTGGTGGAAGAAGACTTCCCCCCAGGGCTGCACTGGCACAGCCAGCCTGAGCTTTTACAGTCTGCTCTTGCCCATTACCATACTAGTGTATGTGTTCTTCCACCTGTGGACTTGGATGGGTATTAAGCTCTTCAGGCATAATTAATGCACCCAGAGCCGAGATGGTATATACATTAATGATAAATCTTGAGTGTCTAGCTCAACTGCATGAAAATTCTGGAAACCCACTTAATTTTCAGGAAAGATGCTTTACGTTGCTTCTGTCAGAGGCTGAGGACTGTGGGAGGCTTACACTGCAGAAGCTTCTTTTACTATACTTTGGTTCTGCCCTTGTTTTTTAAAGGTTCTAATTTATAACTGCTGTGCCAGAAGAAACATTTCAACACAGTGTTTTATGGGAAATTAACAATCCCAACCATCACCTAAATGGCTTTTCTTATCCCTTTCATCTAAAAATTAATAATTTGAAATTTTATATTTGTTTGAGATTCAGTCTTTGATAAAGTCACATGTTCTACAGATAACTGAAATAATTCCAAAGGAGCTATGTTGGAGTAGTTAAAGAGAAATGCATTTGAACTAGTGTGATATAAAACCACAATAAAATTGAAACTTCATGGACTTGCAAAAAATAAATAAAAATAAAGTAGGCTGTAAAATAAACACCTCTATATGAATTTTGTATAAATGCCATCAGATTTGGGGAAATACATCATTCTAATTCACTTAAAATGAGAGGAAGTTATATTCAGGCACTTACAATTGGATGACTGATAACTCACAAAATGTTTACTCATTTAAAATATTTTAAAAGAAATCACTGCCCTAGCCAGTTTGGCTCAATAGATAGAGCATTGGCCCACTGAGTGAAGGGTCCCAGGTTCGATTCCAGTCAAGGCCATATACCTTGGTTTTAAGCTCAACCCCTGGCCCTGGTCAGGGCACATTCGGGAGGCAACCAATCAATATGTCTCGCTTACATCAATGTTTCTCTCTCTGTGTCTCTCCTCCTCCCTTCCACTCTCTCCAAAAATCAATGGAAAAATATCCGAGGGTGAGGATTAACAAAGAAAAAGAAAAAGAAAAAATGCTGAATGGATTAGATGTAGAGAAGGTAGAATCAAGAATGGCTCCAATGGTTTGTTGCCTGGGTTTGAAGCAGACAAGAGCCGAGCAGGCCCAGCCCCATGAGGATACACACGCCCCCCCAGAGATGCACAGGAGGCTGCCGCCATGGAAGCCTTCAGTGAAACCGTCCAGATCTTGGAAGGGCAGGGCCCGACCCCAGAGACGGGCCGCCAGGGGGACTGGAGCGTTTGGCTGCGGGCCATGAAAAGACGCCGAGGGTCCTGCTGAGCTCAGAGCGGCGCCGGGACCCACGGAGCCGCGCAGCTGGAACAGAGCTGCGGGCACAGGCCTCGGACACCTGGGAGATGGGTCAGCGCATGGACGGCCGGGAGCCAGACCTCGTGCAAGCTGCGCAGGATCCAAGACCAGGACCTGGATGCCCCCACACACACGTAGAAGGGCGCCCGGAGGAGGAAACCAGCGAGTGGTCAGGAGTCAAATTTGAGCCTGAAGACCAGTGTGCACTGATGGAGGATGGGGTGCCCTCCCCACCGTGAGGAACGGACTGGCGTGGGCAAGAGCCACCTCATGCAGCCGAGGAAACGCTGGACGGCAGGCGGGATGGGACCGTCCACATCCCTGAGAGCAGCCGGGCTGCTGCGCCTGGTCGGTGGGGGCGGACGTTGGTGCCTAGCACCGTGTCACCTACCGCCCGGCAGCTGTCTTGGGTTCTGCCAGCCGGACAACCCGTACAGGTCTCTGAAGGAGCTGGTGCAGCGTGACCAGCACACCTCCCTCGTGCAACACAAAGATGCACTTACCGTCACACTGGCACGTCCCGTGCAAGCCCCCCCAACCCCCACAGCCACTGACTCATACAGCGCAGGACTCCGTCTGTCTGTCTGTCTGTCTCTTCTTTGTGAATCTTTCTCTGTCTCAGTCTCTCTCTTACTTCCACTGAGTCTCTCTTCCTGTCATTCTTTCTATCCCCCCATGTCTGCCCTCTATGTCTCTCTTAGTCTCTGTCCCTATAAGTCTCTGTTAGAGGAGCATACCTCCTCCACCCCTGTAAACATTTCTCTCTTCCTCGTCCAGCGCGGCTAGAGAGCGTCTGGTTCCTGGGTAGGGGCGGCTGGGGATTGAAAAATTGAAAGAGACAGACACAAAGATGGAAGGAAAACGCTGTTCTCTGATGGAGAGACAGGGACCCAGAGACGAAACAGCCCGTTCATTTTATAAAGAAAAATATCAGAAAGTCTTCGTAGAGCCCAAGACAAAGGAGATGATGTGCATTCTTGTGGCTGAGCCAGGATAATCGTGTTTGTTACTTGGTGCTCGGCTGCATTTAGATAATGAAACCCACCCCCTGGCGCCTGAGCTGAAGGTCAGGCTGACAACACACCTGTCTCTGGCAAGGTGTTTTTCCAGGACGTGGCTCTGCCAATGCCACTGGATTCAGCTGACAATAATTAAAGAAATGCTCATGTGCCTTCCCAGGTGCTATAACCAGTTCCTACGGTTCCCCCAAGGTCCCCCTGCCATGTTTACAAAGGCCCCTGGGGGCTCAGCCCCAGCCTGGTACCCTGCTTTTTAAGCCATAGACCTGGGGTCAGGGCAGGAAGAAGGCAGGAAGGAACTTCGCTGGGCCACTTCCAAGAACCTCTGCTGTGACATCTGGGGCCGGGTGGGTCCTGCCCCACAGACCCAACTTCCCCTCCAAACCCTGAAGTGAAACCGGCACCCGTTACCGGCTCATGGAGCTGCTGCCCAGAAGCCCTCCTCCCCCAAAAGCAAAATTATTGAAAATAACCTCAAGAGGTCGGAGAAACAAGATGGCGGCATAGGGTAGACACCGTATATGCAGCTGTGAACAACTATTTCAGAAAAACCACGAGAAGAACACACGGACACCACTCGCACCCACAGGACGGCTGGCTGAGTGAAAATCCTACAACCAGAGAAGAGTCTGAGACTCAGAGCAGCAGCGGAAGCAAAGTACAGAGGTACGGAGGCG
>PVJC01033048.1:0-19576 GCA_004026665.1 Murina feae
TCTGGCCACTGGGTGGGGCTGGTTCCTGTATCTTTAAGGAGGCGTTGCTGCAGAAGCCTTTGACGCACTTGGGAGGGGCAGGGCTTCGGGGAGTTCGCCGGGCGGGGCGGAGCAAACAGCTATGGCGCTTCTCAGTCCTGCGCTGAGAGACGCCAGGTCTCTGTGTCCCACGGTAATTGCTGCAAGCAACGCTGAGAGAAACCTGTTTTGGATTTCCTCCTGATGCTAGTCTCTGGGTGTCTGTGGGACCTCCGAAAGTCGTCTGGAACTGGAGTTCAGAGCCGCTGGGAGCTTGTGGCTCTCTCCGTTTTGGAAAAGAACCACGACCTCCGGTACCAGCCCTTCCCCGAGCCCGTGCGCGCGCCTCCGTACCTCTGTACTTTGCTTCCGCTGCTGCTCTGAGTCTCAGACTCTTCTCTGGTTGTAGGATTTTTCACTCAGCCAGCCGTCCTGTGGGTGCGAGTGGTGTCCGTGTGTTCTTTTTGAGGTTTTTCTGAAATAGTTGTTCGCAGCTGCATATACGGTGTCTACCCTATGCCGCCATCTTGTTTCTCCTCCAGTAATCACTTTAAATGTAAATATATTAAGTGCTCCAATCAAAAGACAAACTAGCTGAATGGATAAGAAAGCAAGACCTATATATGCTGTCTACAAGAGACCCACCTCAGAATGAAATACACTAAAAGTAAAGGAATGAAAAAAATATTTCATGGAAATGGAAATGAAATAAAAAATTGGTAGAAATACTTATATCTGACAAAATAAAACAAAGGCTATGTTAAGAGACAATGAAGAACATTGTACAATCATAAAAGGAGCAAGATAATTATGTTAAGCATTTATGTACCCAACATAAGAGCACCTCAATATGTAAAGCAAATCTTGATGGATATAAATGGAGAGATTGAGAGTAATAAAGTCATGCTATGGGATTTTAATACCCCATTTACATCAATGAATAGATCTTCCAGACAGAAAATCAACAAGGAAACAAATGATGGCCTTAAATGACACACTAGATCAGATGGATTTAATTGATATCTTCAGAACATTTCACACCAAAGAAGCAGCACATACATTATTTTCAAGCGTACATGGAACATATTCTAGGATAGATCGATCATATGTTAGAAAACAAAATAAGTCTCAATAAATTTAAGAAGATTGAAATCATATCAAGCATCATCTTCTCTGATCATAATGGCATGAAACTAGAAATCAAACACAAGAAAAAAGAGGAAAAACACAAAATCATAGAGGCTAAATTCATATTACTAAACAATGAGAGGATTAACAATGAAATCAAGGAAGAAATTAAAAATTACCTGGAAACAAATGAAAATGAGAACAAAACAACACAAAATCTATGGGACTAGTGAAAGCAGTCCTAAGTGGGAAATTCATTGCATTACAGGCCTCAAGAAACAAGAAGAAACTCAAATAACTAACTTTACAATTGAAGGAAAAGAAAAAAAAATCTTCAAAAATGAACAAAAAACACAACAAAGCCCAAAATGAGTAGAAGGAAGGAAATAATAAAGATCACAGTAGAAATAAAGGAAATAGAGTAAAAAAACAATACAAAGGAGCAATGCAACCAAGAGCTGGTTCTTTGAAAAGATAAACAAGATTGATAAACACTTAACCAGATACATCATGAAAAAAGAGAGGACTCAAATAAATAAAATCAGAAAGAGAAATAAAAACTGACACCAAAGAAATACAAAGGATTGTAAAAAATATTATGAACAACTATATGCCAATAAATTGAAGAACTTGGACCAAATGGAACATCCCTAGAAATATGCAATATTCCAAAACTGAATCAGGAAGTATAAGATAATCTGAATAGACAGATTACAACAAGTAAAACTGAAGCAGGAATAAAAAAATCCAAACAAATACCAATCTTGGACCGGATGGCTTCACAGTCAAATTTTTTCAATCTTTCAAAGATGAACTAACACCTGTCATCAAATGATTCCAAAAAATTCAAGAGGTCTAAAAACACCCAAGCTCATTCTACCAGGCCAGCATTATCCTAATTCCAAAACCAGATAAAGACACTACAAAGAAAGAAAATTATAAGCCAATATCCCTGAACATACATGCTAAAATACTCAACAAAATATTAATAAACATGATCCAGCAATACATTATGAAGATCATACTTCATGTTCAAGTAGGATTTACTCTAAGGAGGCAAGGTTGGTACAATATACACAAATCAATAGACATGATATATCATATAAAATGAAGGATAAAAACTACAGATGTCAAAAAAACGTATGATAAAATCTAGCACCCATTTATGATAAAAATTCTCAGATAAATGGCAATAGATGGAATATAACTCAACATAATGAAGACCATCTAGGAAAAATCTATAGCCATATAATACTCAAATGGGCAAAAACTAAAAGCATTTCTCTTAATATCAGGAACATGACAGGGTTGTCTCACTACTCTTAGTCAACATAGTACTGAAAGTTCTAGACATACTAATCAAACAAGAAGAAGAAATAGAAGGCATTCAAATTGGAAAAGAGGAAGTAAAACTGTCATTACTCACAGAAGGCATGATATTGTACATAAAATCCCCTAAAACTCTTCACCAAAAAGCTGGTAGATCTAATAAATGAATTTGGTAAAGTAGCAGGATACAAAATTAATATTCAGTGGCATTTCTATACACAAATAATGAAATATCAGAAAAATAAATTAAGAGAACAATCCCTTTTACTATTATAAGAAAAAAAGACATATAGGAATAAATTTAACCAAGGGGATAAAATACCTATACTCAGAAAACTATAGGGTGTTGAAGAAAGAAATTGCAGAAGATACAAATAAGTGGAAGCGTATACCATGTTCATGAGTTGGAAGAATTAAATCATTAAAATGTCCATACTACTGAAAAGTAATCTATAGACTCAACAGAATTTCTATTAAAATACCATAGCATGTTTCACAGATCTAGAACAAATATTTCAAAAATTTATAAGGAACCAAAATTGAATCTGAATAACCGCAGCAATCTTGAGAAAGAAGAACAAAGTTGGAGGTATCAGAATACCTGATATCAAACTATACTACAAAGCCACTATAATCAAAACAGACTGGCAGATAGATCATTGCAACAGAAAAGAGACCCCAGAAATAAACCCACACCTATATGTTCAACTAATATTTGACAAAGGTGGCAAGAGGATACAATGGAATAAAGATAGTCTTTTCAATAAATGGTGTTGGGAAAATTGGACCGGTATATGCAAACAAAATGCAACTAGACCACTGATTTACACTGTACATGAAAGCAAAATGTATAAAATACTTAAATGTAAGCCATGAAACCATAAAAAATCCTAGAAGAATACAGGCAGTAAAATCTCAGACATCTCTTGCAGCAATATTTTTACCTATATGTCTCCTAAGGCAAGGGAAACCAAGGAACAAATAAGCAAATGGGACTACATCAAACCCAAAGGTTCTGCACAGCAAAAGAAACCACCACAAAATGAAAAGGTAACCCACTGTATGGGAGAACATATTTTCCAATGATACTTTTGATAAAAGGTTAATTTGCAAAATATATAAAGAACTCATACAACTCAATAAAAGGAAGACAAACAATCCAATTAAAAAATGGGCAAATGACCTGAAGAGACGCTTCTCCAAAGAGGACATAAAGATGGACAATAGATATACGAAAAAATGTTCAACATCACCAATTATCAACGAGGTATAAATTAAAATCACAACGATGTATCACCTCACACCAGCCAGAATGGCTACCATCAATAAGTTAATAAACAAGTGCTGGCGAGGATATAGAAAAAAGGGAAAACTAGTACACTCTTGGTGGGAATAGATTGGTGTAGTTACTGTGGGAAACTCCACTTAAAGTTTCCTCAAAAAATTAAAAATGGAATTGCCTTTTGACCTAACAATCCCATTTCTGGGAATATATCCTAAGAATCCTGAAACACAAATTTGGATGAATAAATGCATCCTTATGTTCATAGCAGTATTATTTACAATAGCCAAGATCTAGAAACTGTTCAAGTGCTCATCATTAGATGAGTTGATAAAAAAAGTTGTAGTACACTTACATGATAGAATACTATGTGGCCATAAAAAAGAAGGAAATCATACCTTTTGTGATAGTGCAGACGGACCTGGATATTATTATGCTAGTGAAATAAGCCATTCAGGGAAAGACAAATACCATATGATCTCACTTTCATGTGGAATCTAATGAACAAAATAAACTTGCAAACAAAATAGGACCAGAGGCATGGATTCATGGAACAGGCTGACAGCACTCAGAGGAGAGGGAGGAGTGGGGGAACTGGATTAAAGAATATGAAGGGATTAGCCAAAGAAGATATATGCATAACCCATAGATACAGATGACACTGTGGTGATAAACAGAGAGAAGGGGGAGGTGAGGGCCAGGTGGATATGGGTAAAGGAGGGGAAATTAGGGACATCCTATCTAATAAAAGAGTAATATGCAAATTGGGCATCACTCCGTGACAACAATGGCCAACCCATAGCCACAAGATGGCCGCCCCCATGGCCACTATATGGCTTCCCCCATAGCCACAAGATGGCCGCCACCATAGCCACAAGATGGCAGCACCTATAGCCCCATCCTATCTAATAAAAGAGTAATATGTAAATTAACTGTCACCCCGAGACAAAGATGGCCGCGGCTGGGACAAGATGCTTGCGTCGTTATCATGGTGACAACGCAGGTGGTCTTCCCCAGCCCACTGGAGGAGGGCCTCTGGGCCTTCTTGGTTGCTGCTGCTACTGGGGTGCTGGGCCCTTTGCAGGCCAGGTCTCTGCACTTTGGACTCTGCGCTGGTCTCCGAGGCGTGGGGACCCAGACTGCAGAGCATCCGGCACCTCAGCAGCTCCAAACCCCACCTTGGTGCTGAAACCACTGGGGTCCGAGGCACGGGGTGCTCTGAGCCCTGTGGCTGTGAAGGTGCTGGGGCCGCTGGGGTCCAAGGAGCAGAGACAGCCCACAGGGGGCCCAGTACCCAGCAGCCCCAAGCCCAGCCTCAGCGCTGGGGTTGGAGGAGCAGAGACACAAACCTTCAAGTGGGCCTGGCACCCAGCAGCTCCAAGCCCCAGAGCCGTGGAGGTGCTGGGGCCACTGGGGCTACAGCAGAGACACAAATCTACAGGAAACCTATGGAAAGGGAGATAAACTATCATAACTTTATCTCCCTTTCCACAAGATGAGAAAACTGACCCTGATTTATTTAGTGATATGGCCTACACCTTTCTACAAGCATAGCGTATGTTATGACCACTCCCAGGAAGGTCTGCTCAGAATACTGTCTCCAGGGAATAACACTACTGTGGCAAATCATCTAAGAAAGGAAACAAACTTTTCGTGGGTTTATTCTGAAGGTCAGAGAACATGCCACCCCAACATATGCCGTGTTGTTATATTGATGATCTTGAGCTGCAGATGCTTGAAAAACAGCAAATGCAAGGAAAGGTTTTCACTAAAGTCTCCTGATCTACCTAAAATTGGACCCCCCCAAAAGGTTCCCTCGATGGTAAAAGTGTCATCAGCCAGTGAAGACTGACTCCTGTCACAGGAGACTACAAGTTGACATCACACCCAAACTTTGTTACAAACTATCTCCCCCACCCCCATTCATCTTTCCTAAAACTCATGTACTCTCCTCTAAGAGGCCTAGATATCTCATCCCCTTTCCCTAGGAAGAAGGTATTTAAATCTGGACTCTAAGCCACCTTGGGGAGTTATTCATTTTTCCCTGGGATCTCCCACATATACACGAGGTACACATGTTAATGAACTTTTGTTTTTCTCTTGGTAATCTGTCTTTCATTACAAGCGCCTCCAGTAAGAACTCAGAAGGATAGGGGAACACTATTTTTCCTCCTCCATAATTCTATCTCGGGAAATCAAGTCCCAGGCTGAACAGTGAATTTGGCTCAAGTGCCAAGCAGTCCCAGCTGAGAGGAGGGAGGCTTCTAGGGGGAAATCAATGATATTGGCATCAAAGTAGGACAGAGGGCACATGCATGGTTGCTGGTGGGAGTTTAAAGTGGTTCAACATTTTTGGAGGAGGATTTGGCAAAATAGGTAGAAATATTCAAGGTACATCCAAGAGTCTTTTTCTAGGAATCTCATCTGCTGAGATAAAGTACGAGGGCATAAGCCCTGGTCAGAACCCAGGATGCTATTGCAGGCTCCCCTTCCACAATAGGAAAACCTGCTAATAACCTGCATTTTTAAGACAAGGTGGCATCTATACTAATAATAAGGTAATATGCTAATTAGACTAAATGTCTTCCAGATGACCTTCTGGACGTCCTTCCGGACAAAACCATGGTGGCAGGGCTGAGGCAGAGGCAGTTACAGGTGATCAGGCAGGCAGAGGAAAGCAGTTAGGAGGATCAGTCTGGTAGGGGAGAGCAGTTAGGGGGATCAGGCCAGCAGGCAGGTGAGCAGTTAGGAGCCAGCAGCCCCGAGGGTTCCCCGAGTGGAGAGGGTGCAGACCAGGCTGAGGGACCCCCCCAATCCTGTGCAAGAATTTCGTGCACCTGGCCCCTAGTCTTTAATAATGTCAACAATAAAAATAAAATTGAAAAAAAGAAACAAGTTTAATATGTTGGTATCATCTCACCAACTATATTCTTTTATTAAGACAAAAGCTCGACATCTCCAGCAATTTACTCTTTATAATTCTCTTTCTTCTGTCTGGTGTTATTTCCATTGGTTTTTATGCTTCTTGTAATTTTGCTACTTAGTAATGTACAAAGTTGAGAGATAATTTTGTCAACAAGCATCTATTGAAAGTCTGCTAAGAGTAGGAAGCAATCCTGGGTAGTGATGAAGACATGGTTCAGGAGTCCGATGGCTCTGGACTAGAGTCTAGCTCTACTACTATAATGTGCTCATTCTCTTTCTCTCTTTTCTTCTCTTTTTGTTGGCCTGTGTTCCAGCCTTTTTTTCATATTTACTGTTCATTAGTTGAATATTTTCTGTGTCAGACACTATTCTAGTTGTTGAAAAGATTATAGCACGTCAAACAGGTTTCATCTTTGGTCTTTCCTAGCTATACTCCAGTGCAGGAGGGAGACATTAAAATACAAATGAATATAAACTAATTATTTATTATGATAAGTGCTCTAAATAAATAAGTGGGTTTGATAAGAAAAAGATAAATGAAAAAGTTAGGAAATGATAATATCTACCTGGTAGGATTATTGTAGATTAATTTAGATAATATGGGTAAACAATTTAGGATGGCTCCTGGCTCATATTGAGCCCTTGGTAAGTGGTAATAATAACATGATAACAGTTAGGATGATGATGATGAAGTGGTCCCAGACCTTAAATAAGGGCTTAAAGTCTACTGAAAGACAGAGTATATGCATGAATTATTATAATTCATCACATGGATATGAAACTGAGGCACAGAGCTTAAGTAATTAGCTCAATATCATACAGCTAAAAGTGGTAGAACAGAGATATGAACCCAGGCAGCTCTGATGCCAATGACCAGTGTTATCTGTCTCACTGAACTCCCTCCCAAAGGGCCCCTTTATTTTCTCTGTTCTTCCAGCTCATTGAGCACATACTATTGTAATCCTTACCGTATTATATTTTTATCACCTCTTTCTGTATCTAAATATCCCCCTAGACTCTGGAATCCTTTATTTCTCTTTGTTATTCATAGCATCTAGACACCCATGTCTGACATGCAGATGTTCAATAAACTATTTTAAACAAATGAATGAATAAATATATGAATATATAAGAAAGTCCTGCACAGACATTCTTCATCCCAGAAGCAGGTGCCAAACTATTCAGAATGGGATACTACTCTGTTGTTGTATTAAGATAAAATCTCTTTTAGTGGTTTTCTTCTGAGTACAGAATATTAAACATTTTAAATGAAGAGTGGGAGGAAGATAAAATGGTGATAAATTGAGGTATTATAATCCTAACATGCTGATAATATAAGAAAAATCACAATTACAGAGATACAAAATTTAAGGAAGATAAATCTGGAGATGAGAAAATAATTTTCACAGAGAAATTCTTCATGGGTAAGAAGGAACTGACTGGAATTTCTTTGAGAATTTAAGGTAATTAAATTTACTAAAATAAATGTGCGTGTAGCAGCCATATTTGTTAGTTCCTTAAAGGCAGAGGATATAAACCTCATCTACTTTTGTATATTCTACAGTGACTAGCTCAAAGTAGGTGCCAATAAGTGTACTTTTAAATAAGTTAACTCTGTAAGAACTTAGCAATTGCACAAAGTGTGGCTTACCTGCAATGCCTATTTAATAGACCCACATCCACATAAAATCTCTCTGCATTGTGTGGTCCTGAACCATGCACTTAGGGCTCTAGAAGGAAGATAGTGGTCCAAAGCTGGGTGAGACATTAGACCTCTGGAATATACCAGGACTTATATAAATGGTGAATAATAGTATTAATGATAGTAATTATAGCAAGGCTAAAAATAGCTAACACTTACATATGTCAGGCATTCTTCTAGGTACTTTATGCACATTAATTTAAAACTCATAACAACTTATAAAATACAACCTCTCATTATTCTTGTTATTATCCCCATTTATGGCTAAGGTATCAGAAATAGATAATTTAAGCAACCTGTTCATGGGCTTATAGCTAGATTGCAGTAGAGCCAGGATTCGAACCCAGTCAGTTTGGCTCCTTAACTACTATTCTATACTCTTAACGACTATGCTATACTAAACTAGGGAAGTCATGAAGTTATAGAATATTTGAGCTAGGAGGGCAATAGGACTCATCATTACAGAGATGGGGGCTCCCATCTATTACAGTGCTTCTTAACTGGGGCTAATTTTGCACCCCAGGGTACATTTGGTAATATTTAGAAAAATCTTTGGTTGTCACAGTTAGGGGCTGGGCATAGAGGCCAGGGATACCATTAAACATCCTACAATGTATAACATAGCCACCCCCTCTCTCCCGCAACAGCAAACAACTACCTGGTGCAAAATGTTAATAGTGCCAATGTTGAGAAACCCTGCTTTGCTGCAGCAATTTTCACGTGTTCTTACTGTAGAGTCCCTTATATCCCTGGTTTATCATAATCCCTTCCCATCCACCACATGTGCAGCCAATCCCAACATCTGAAGTTTATGCTCTACTCCTTTATGCTATCATGCTAAAACTAAACTGATTACCTCCCCCCAACCAAGAACATGTTTAGCATGGTTACTTTTATGCTTCACACAAAATAAATTATCCTCTTGGTAGGGAGTCTAGGTGCCATGGAAGACTGACAGGTACTTGTTTACAGAGTGGTCCTGGGAATATCATGACAAAGGAAAGAGAGAGGAAGTTTAGAAAATGCTTGCATGGAAGACAGAAGAAATACCCATCTGTAGCATATCACATTCATACAGTAGGCAATCAGGAAGTATTTCCTGTGAAAGATTATCGCACAAGGGCATGATTTGGTGTCCTAGAACTAAACAACAGTGTGTTTCCTGTCTCTGGTTAAGAAAAAGGAAACAGAAGGGTAAATCATGTTTTTGGTCTGCATTAAGCCTAGGGCTCAAGGTTTTATCTTCTGTTTGGTATTTATTGCTCATGAAGCAATACATTGTGCATTGTAGGTGTTATTTTGAACCCTTTTTCATTTTCTTTGAAAAGTAACAATCTATCATGGTTTGTGATCAATGCACTGCAGCTCCACTCTTTCTCTGACCACAGATGTCACCAGTAGTGACACCACAACTTGCAACATCACTATGCAGGGTGAGACAACTGACAGAGGTTTTTGTAAGGCAAGGTTCCCTGGTGACAAGGTTCCCAGATGGTTTAAGAGAGATGAAGCTATTAGACAAGCAAGGGCTTTGTCTCCTTGTGGGTGTTACCAAGGAAAGACCAAGGAGCCCTCAAGGGGATCCAGATATTATAGCATATTATTCCTTGGAGAAGGGGGGTGGGGGGGGGAGAAAAGGAAAATGAAAAATTAAAGGGAAAGGGAAAGTTTTTATACTAGCCTATATAGTAGAGAATCATTCTCACATGGATTGTGAGTATGGCGGGGTGCAGGGTGGGAGACAGCAGCTTGATCCTCATGGTATGCAAATGAAAACCTCCAGGTAGAGGGTACTTTCACAAACTGAGCCTCACCCAACTGTGAAGATTCAGTATTCTAGTCTATAAGCTGGAGGAACCTAGAGATAGCCACATCCATATGAGAGCAGTTATAAGGATGTTTAAGGCTTTTAACTAGATCTATATGAAGGTAGGGCAGCAAGCCAAACTTCCAGATGGCAGTTAAGGAGAGTGGGAATGTATGAAGGAAGAAGTCCGTAGGTTTTGGCATGTGCCTCTCCAAGGAACTCACAGTATATACCCTACATTTATGAAGGCAACAGGGCATAATGGAGAGAATACAGACCTTGGGGGCCAGATAGATCTAAAATCAAATCTGGGCTCTATTATTTACTAGCGTTGTGACCTTAGGCAAATTCTGAAAACTTTATAGCCTGTTTATTCACCTGTAGTTGGAGATAATGATACCTGTCTCTCAGGCACTAAGCTAATGATAATAATGTTGATTTCTAATATTGACTTAAATTCTTATTATGTGCCAAACACGGTTTTAAATTTTTATATGTATTATGTAATATAATCCGCACAAATCCATGAGAGAGATAATATTTATCATTAGACCCATTTTACTGGTAAGGAAAATGAAAAACAAAGAAGTTAGGAAGTTGCCCAAGGTCACAGATGGAGTTAAAGCTGGGATTGAAATTCAAATTCAGGCAGTATAGCTCCAGAGCCCTCACTTTTAACCACTGAGCTAGATATCATCACTATGGTATAAAAAATGTGAAGCTGGATATCTGACACAGAGCAAGTACTCAATCGTGATCTTAGTTCCACTTTCTTTATCTTTCCCTTCCTTTTTACCAGTTAGGAAAGAAACCATCCATTTGCCCCATGGGGGTAGCTTCTCTCTGAACTGAAACCAGGGGCCTCCTTTGTTATTTCGGTTTGATCTGGCACAGGTTGAAGAATCTCAAGGATAGTACTGGTCACTTCAGGGTCATTACCTAAATTTGAGCCAGGTGAATAGATTGAGGTTGGATGCAGGCATTCTGGAATACTGGTAGGCTCAACCATAGGAACCTTGGAGAGCTTCCTCAGTAAGAGCAGTGGATAACTGCACTAGAGAAGTTCTTTGGACTAAGGTCCAGAATTCCCCACCCCTGGCTCCTTGGGCTTCTGAAATACCAGTGAACTCACATTACCCAGCTCAAAGGTGAATGGTTGACTGTGGCCCTCTAATCTTTAGGACTGCATCACCACATCCATTCCATATTTCCTCACTTAATATTTAGATAAACAACACTGAAAGCAAAAATGGATGGCAAAAATGCTACCTTACCCTAGATCTTTTAACATCTGCATTAAAGTCACACAGTTCTTTTCCTGGCTTTGAAACAGACATATTAATATTACTGTCAGGATACCAAATGTTATAGCTACTGGTTTTCAACTAGAAATTTTAATATTTATCAAATTAACTAATTGCATTTCAAGTACTGAGCATGCTCTTTAAGTTAATGGAATGCCTGGTGGTAAAGGGGGGATGGAGAAAGGAGTGATAGAATAATGAGCTCTGTAAGTTCCCAAAGTACTGTAATCTATGCTTTTCTAGAGTAGGTTGACTTGGTAACCCTGCTGCTATGCTGTTGGAAGTTTGGCAAGATGTTTTGGAGTGGAAAAAAAGAATAATACTGGGGTAAGTCTATAAGCCATTTTCATTTAGTCCTTATTGCTGATAATCTTTCTAACATGTCTCAGTCTACTTCCTAGCCATAGGAGACAGAGTACAACAAAGAGAAATATAGCATGGACTAGACTTGGAATTAGGAGGGCTGAGTTTGAACTCTAGCTTGACTATTCACTTGCTGTGAAATAATCACCTACACCTGTTTGTCAAAATGCAGTCCCAATATGAAAATCAGAATCACCTTAATATTATATTAACAAATCCTATCTAATAAAGAGTAATATGCAAATTAGGCATCATTCCATGACAAAGATGGCCACCCTCATGGACACAAGATGGCGGCGCCCATAGCCACAAGATGGCGGCACCCAGTCCAGCTCAGCCCTGCCCCTGAAGTGGTCAGGCCTGTTAGCCAGGCAGGTGGCGGGGCAGGCGGGGAGCCAGAGGGGTGGAACAGGTGATCAGAGGGGGCTGGGGGTCACCTTCCCAGGCCAGAGGCCTTTGCCAGAGGCTTTAGGCACAGGCAAGGGTGAAGCTGGTGATTGAAGGAGTATGAGAGTGCCCTACCCAGACATAAGGCCTGGGCCAGAGGCAAGGCTGGAGATCATAGGGGCCTGGGCTCTGCAGAGCCAGCAATCAGAGGAGCAGGGGCAGAGCCTGCGATTGCAGGGGTCTGGGCACCGGTGGAGCCAGCAAAGCAGGGGTCTGGGGGTCCCCTGCCCAGGCCTGCAGCCTTGGCCAGAGGCTGCCTGTGGGGCAAGGGCAGAGCTGGTGATGGCAGGGGGCAGGATCAGAGCTGGTGATCGCAGAGGCCTGGGCTCTGTGAAGCCGGCGATCGCAGGGATCTAGGGGTCTTCTGCCCAGTCCTGCAGCCTCGGCCAGAGCTTATAGGCCTGGGCAGGGGTGGAGCTGGGATTGGAGGGGTAGGGGTGGAGCCAATGATCAGCGTGAACTACAGAGGAAACACCTTTTTTGACTGCTCATTGGCTAAGCTCCCTGTATGCCACTGGTAATATTCTTAGTAACTTGGGTAATAAGAATCCCTAAAGGTGATCTAGGGTTTTTTCACCTCACTCCTGGAGAAAAAAAATGAAGGTCTACTGCTGGACGGCTAAGAAATGTCATATCCTGCCCTATCCAGTTTGGCTCAGTGCATAATGCCTCAGCCTGCTGACTGCAGGGTCTGGGTTCAACTCTGACCAAGGGTATGTACTTAGGTTGCAGGCTCCTTCCAGGTTGGGGCATATGCATGAGTGTTCCTCTCACTTTGATGTTTCTCTTTGTTTTTCCCTTCTCTTCCACATTCTCTAAAAATCAAAGGAGACATATGCTCAGGCGAGGATAAAAAAAAGAAAGAAATGCCATATTCTATGAAAGACAAATCTTGAAAATGCATGAAGAAAGTTGTCATTTCTTCATAGTGAAGGGACTGGAGTCCGTGTTGATGAAAACACCTTGGTGGCTGCGGTGACTGGCAGTGGCTGCAGCAGCGGGGTGATGGGGCTGGTGGCTTCTCCTGATTAGCCTGGTCACCTCCCACAAAGGGAGGCCAGACTGCAGGTTAGGCCCGCTCCCCAAGAGGATCAGGGAGCAGGCCTAAGCCGTCAGTAAGACACCCGCTGAGGGCTCCCAATATGTGAGAGGGGGCAGGCTGGGCTGAGAAACCCCCCAGTGCACAAATTTTGGGCACCGGGCCCCTAGTATAATATAATTAGGGGCCTGGCGCATGAAGATTCATGCACAGGGGAAGGTGGAGAGGTGGAAGGGGAGGTCCTTCAGCCCGACCTGCACTCTCTCCAACCTGGGAGCCTTCAGGGGAGCCCTCTCCAAATCGGGAATTTCTGTCTTTGCAATCATATGAGCAAATTGTCTGAGACCTCCAACCCAATTTGGTTTGTTGCTCACAGAATAATAGGCATTTTTTTCTTTGATCCATTGTTGGAGATTTCCTGGAAGTTTTAGGATATCTTCCCTTTAATTTTGCCTAGACACTCTGATTTTACTTATGTCTCTCACCTTTTCTTTCCCTCCATCCCCAACTGCAATGGTAAATTGCTCCAGGCTCACTTTCCTCTAGTGTCTAGGAGAACTATGATTCCCAGCATTCCTGGTGCTCCCCACGCTCTGGGCTTCTGCTTCCAGTCCTGCGGCTACCACCAAAACTACTATTCCCAGAATTTCTGGTTCTTCCCACGCTCTGGGTTTTCCCTGACCAAGGGAGTCACATCCTCCCAAGCCTCCGGCTCTCCCGCTCGGCTCTCCCTCTGGTGACCAAGGGAGCCATGTCCCCCCAAGGGAGCGACAGAGGGAGCCACATCTCTCAAGCTACTGGCTCTCCCACTCTGCTCTGTGTATGCAAATTACCTGCCATCTTTGTTGGGTTAATTTGCATACTCACTTCTCATTGGCTTGTGGGCATGGCTTGAGTGCAGTGGAGGGATGGCTAATTTGCATGTTCCTCTTATTATACAGGATTATATAGGATGTGTTAAATCCATCACTATTGGGTGGTATCAAGGTGAAAAATCCATGTTTTCCTGCCCATTGAGGGGCTCATAGACTAGCAGGAAATACAGACATGAAAAGAAAAACTATTGTATAGTTTGATAATGACCAAACAGAAAGATATGAAGAAGGGAGAAGTAGTTACTCTGCTAGGAGGAGAGGTGGTAGTGAAGGATGAAGAAGAGGATAGAAGAAGTGATGTGAAGCTGGAGAAGATGACTTTAAAGTGAATTTTGAAAGGTAAGTTGATTATTATGGTACTCTGGATATCTTAAAATGTGTAGGAGATAAGGCTGTATCTGTGCTAAGTCTAAAGCCTGGAATAGAAATTGTTCTTGTTTGGAGGATGGGCATTTGTGGCAAATATTTTTCATATCATTTTACTTATTATTCCTCTCTCCTATAAGTAGAATGTTAAAAATCTGAAGTCATTTTGTATTTTCCAGCTGATTGGACTTTGAGGGGATGAGTATGAGAGAATACTGTTAACTGGCTTTTCAAATCACTAACTACAAAGCATGGTCTAAGTCATTGGGGTGCAACACTGGCCATGACCGCTATAAACAAGTTAAGTGTTAAATCCTACTAATAAAGGGAACTTTGGCTTGAGAATTAGCTGCCTCAGCAAAGTCATCCTCAAATATTAAGGGCAATGTTATATATACACATACAGACACAGGAGGCAGTGATTAATGGCTCTGCTTTGGCCCAGCAGGCCTGGCCCCTTTCTAGCATCTTTGTCTCTATAGGCAGCCTAACTAGAGTTTTCAAACTCTATGTCAATTTGACAAATAATCAGGAACTTTTAGTATACAGCACTTCACACTTTCCCCACCATCCTTCATGTTTTAAAGTGACCTTTTTTTTCTATAATGCACTTCCATCAAACCCTATTATGTCTTTGGCTAGACCAAGCATGATAAGCTTTCAACACTTAATGCTATGTGACCCTGAAAGAAGAAAAATGTGATTATAACAATAGTTAAGATCATGGTTTTTGGATTAGATCTGAGTTCTAATCCTGACCTGCTACTTATTAGCTGAGTGATGCTAGGGATGTGACATAATGTCTCTGTTCTTCATTTTCCACATCTGAAAAATGAGGATAATAATAGTACCTATCTCACAGGGCTGTGGTAAGGAGTAAAGGAGAAAAATGTGAAAAAGGGCCCATTACAGTGACTAGCTTCAGTAAGTAGTAGTAGAATACTAGTAATTATTATTAATACTAGGGGGCTGGTGCACAAAAATTTGTGCACTTGGGGTGGTCCAACAGCCCGGCCTGTGCCCTCTCGCAGTCTGGGACCCCTTGGGGGATGTCCACCTGCTGGTGTGCCTGGCCAGCCTGGGTGAAGGGCTGATGGCTGTTTGCAGGCTGGCCAAGCCCCCCAGTGGGGATCCTCACCCCATGGCGGTGAGGAGCTGAGGGCCGTTTTCAGGCTTCCCACAGCCTTTTCAGGTTCAGGTCCCTACTGGGGTGCCTGGCCAGCCTGAGTGAGGGGCTGAGAGCTATTTGCAGGCTGGCCACAGCTCCCATTGACCCAAGGTCCCAGCTAGGCTGGCTGGAAGCAGGTTTCTGGGGGTTTATCTTCTATAATTGAAACTTTGTTGCCTTGAGCGGAGGCCACAGCCGGCCAAGGCAGGCAGTTTCCTCCATTGTTGGCATCCTGTTTGCTCTAGCTACATGGCTGCCAGCCACCATCTTGGCTGGGTTAATTTGCATATCATCACTCTGACTGGCTGGTGGGCATGGCTTGGCTGGTGGGCATGGCTTAGGTGTAACAGAGTAAGGGTTAATTTGCATATTACTTTTATTAGATTAGATATTGACCACAGTATACATTACATCTGATAGCTTATGGAAAACAGGGGCCACTGCAGGTGGAGACAGTGTTATAATTCCTTTAGGTGAAAAGGACAGGGCAGTGCCAATATGGAAACCAGCCATTTATATTAATAAAGAGCTAATATGAGAATGGTCTATATGCCATAATGGGTAATGACCAGGTCATTAGCATATTAGCAGGGACATTGCTCCAGTGATGGGGCAGGAGTGAGGAGGCGCCTGGAGGAGGCGGGACCATCCCATGCCAGGGAGGGCAGGGGTGAGAGCACATAGTGCCCCCCTTACCAGTCCTTTGCCACCCACTGCTCAGACTCTGAGTGCCCCACGGCCCACAGTGCAGCAGGCGGGAGGCTCCCACACTCTCCTCCGGAGCCGCCACATTGTTCCTGAGACAGGGCGGAAGTGGGGAGGCACCAGAGAAGGCAGGACCAGCCCGAGGCAACTCAAGGGACTGAGGGCAGGGCTTGAAGTGGCCAGATAAGGCCAGAGGGTTTGGGGGCTGGGCCAGGCACGCTGGAGCTCTGTGTGGACAGGTTTTGGCAAGGCAGGGCTGCAGGTGGGTGAGCGGTGCCACATGATGTCACGCACTGGGCTCCTAGTCAATAATAATGAAGAATGTATTTAAACAAAAATGAATAAGGTGGCTTTTCTTTAACCTGTTCTTTACCAAGAATACTGCCACAAAGAACAGTGGGGCTAATTTATATGCCTCTTATATAACTGATGCATTTTCCAAAAGTGGTACTGCTAATAAAATCCTCAAAATATTTTTCTGGTGTTACCCTCACCTTCCACTCTATATATCCCCCAATCCATCAGACCTGCTGCCAAAACCCATTTTGCTTTTATCTCCAAAAGCATGGATGGCATTTGCATCTGTGCTCTTTCTCTTGCAATCACCCCATCTGATAAAGACAGGAAGCAATGGGGTAGGCAAGAGAAGAACTTGTTGTTTCATCACTAGCTTTCCAATAAATCAGAGGGAGGCTATGGCTATGATCTCTGTCGCAGCTGGGCAGAGGACACCCACTGTATCACTCTACTTGAGGAGCAATCTACATGCAAGTGATTTATTAGTTTGTGATTCTGAGACAGTATTAATAATAGTGCCCATCCAGAAAAAAAAATTCTTATATATGACGTACTATGCCACACTTAATTCAATAGTTCTTCTGAATATTTTTAAAATATATTTTTATTGATTTCAGAGAGGAAGGGAGAGGGAGAGAAATATGGAAACATCAATGATGAGAATAATGGATTGGCTGCCTCCTACATGACCCCTATCAGGGACTGAGCCTGCAACCCAGGCATGTGCCCTTGCCTGGAATCAAACCTGCAATCAAAGCTCTATCAATGAGCCAAACTGGCTATGATTCTTCTGAATATTTTAATATAACATAGCAGTCCAAATAACAAACACATGTGGGCTATTGATTTTCCTTATATTTACCCATTTTGCCATAAATTAAATTTTCTTCTTGAATGAATCTCCAGGCCACTAGTGACATAATTTTTTATCCATTGGTGTATGTTTTTTTTTTAATTGGCATTAACATGGAGGATACATAAGCTGTTAAAAATAATGCAACTAGGTTGGTGATTATCTTCAGAGCAAACCTTCCAGGGAATGGTAGAGCAAATTTGATTTGAAAATAATTATAAAGAGTGAATTCCCTATAAATAATGAATTGGAAAGAAAATCAGGCTGGGAGTATTTGCTTATGCACTTATTTCCACATGGAAGAAAAGCAATAGTTCCTGTCAGCCTGTGCTTACAGCATGCCTACACTGGCCAGATAGAAACCAACCAGTGATAAAAATAAATACACACGCCCACCTGTTCATTGCATTTTTTGTCAGGTCCAATATCAAGAAAAGCCATAAAAATAATAAGTCTTTGGGTAACAACTCATAAATCTATGGTTACAGTTTAAGCACTTAACTTCAAATTCCCAGATGACCATGCCTCTGTTCTTTGCTCTCCCAGAAGCTAGAAGTTCACTGTCAGAAATGGGGATGAAAAAAGGAGGATGCAAGGCAGCTGGAGGAAACATAAGCTGTTAAAAGAATAAGACAACTAGGCTGGTGATGATCTTCAGAGAAAACCTTCCAGGGATTGGTAGAAAAGCCATATTCATTGACCTCGGGAAAATTCTGGGAAAGCATGCTCTCCTCACAAATCACAACTTCTTGAGAAACTAACTGGTATGTCACTCAGAAACAGTCAGGGCAAATGGGCTTAGGTGTTTATCAAAGTGCACCTAGCATTCAAGAGTACCATTCCTTAAAAATGTAAAGCTAATTTCTGTATATCAAATCCTATTTTCCACTGAATCATGCTGTCTTTTTCCCATTGCTTAAATTAAATACTGAGTAGATACAAAGGGGAATTTATAAGTTATTAGTGTTAAGTAAAAACAAAACAATGATGCAATGAAAATTCTATATTCAACATGCAGTTTCACAAAAATAATAGTCATTATCTTTAAAGGTCACTATGTGCCACTCCCTGATTCTATTTCCCCCTCAGAGATTACCACTGTTCTGAATTTTGTGCTAATCATTTCTTGTTTATCTTTATAGTACTGCTAGGGAATCAGTGCACGAATTCATGCACCTTGAAAGAACTGTGGGCTGCGAGGCTGCAGTGGGCATAGGGGGAGGTCTCGGCCCCACCTGCTATGGCCCCCTGTTCCCTGTCTGCTGGCAGCCCTGCTCCCACCACCACCACTCCCATGTGCTGACAGTGCTGGCCCTGCTCACACCTGCTGACAGCATGGAGTAACTGGAGCTGGTGCCAGCAGTGGGTGCAAGTGGTGCCTGCTGCCCTGATTACCACTCATGAGCAGAGGGAGGTGGAGAAGCCCTGAGGGGTGATTGGGGCTGGCAGCCGCTGCTTGCACCTGCTGATGGTGCCAAACGATCAGGGCTGGCACTGGGCACCGGTAGCGGGTGCGTGAGCAGGGCTGGCGCCAGCAGCAAATTCAGGTACTGGGCGGAACTGTGGCATGTGGGAGCAAAGAATTTTCAGTAACCACCAGAGGCTTGCCTCATGACAGCAATCGGCGCCCTGCCTTGGTCTGGTGCCCCTGCTTACCTGCTCCAGCATCCCACAATGGCCCGCCATGTTACTCACTCTGCTGCCTGCTGCCAAAGCCTGCCGTGTTCCGCACACCCCCCCTGGTGGCCAGCGCACGTCATAGTGACTGGTTGTACGATTGCTGGGTTGTTTCACCATTTGATCTATTTGCATATTAGGGTTTTATATATATAGACTAGGGGCCCGGTGCACAAAAATTTGTGCACTCGGGGTGGAGGGAGTCCCTCAGCCCGGCCTGTGCCCTCTCACAGTCTGGGACCCCTCAGTGGATGTCCTATGATGGCCCCAGTCTGCCAGGCGCCTTCGGTG
>PVJC01033049.1:0-19574 GCA_004026665.1 Murina feae
GGTGGCTGGAGGAAGATGGGCAGTAGGCAAGCTTGGGAGGCAGGCCGCACCCAGCCCTGGCCACGCTCAAAAAAGAGAACAACATGCAGGGGAGGGCAAGAGTCTGAGAGATCAACATAGAGGGGATGCCTGCTCCAAGCCTTCATGGTGTGCCTGGGGGCAGGCCCCCGGCAGGTAGACACACACAGGAGGACTGCTCCGAGCCTCAGATGTGGCTGGGGGCAGGTCCCCAGTGGTGACACACACACATACACACACACACACACAAAAGGCGCCTGGCAGACTGGGGCCATCATAGGACATCCACTGAGGGGTCCCAGACTGTCAGAGGGCACAGGCCGGGCTGAGGGACTCCCTCCACCCCGAGTGCACAAATTTTTGTGCACCAGGCCCCTAGTGCTGCTATAAAAAAGAAGGAATTCTTACCATTTGCAGCAGCATGAATGGAACTGGAGAACATTATGCTAAGTGAAATAAGCCAGTCAATGAAAGAAAAATACCACATGATCTCATTTATGGATAATAAAGACCATTATAAATTGATAAACATAAACAGATACAGAGGCAGAACAGCAATGAACAGACTGTCAAACTACAGCTGGAAGGCTCAGGAGGGTTGCAGTGGGGGAGTTAAGAGATCAACTGAAGGACTTGTATGCATGCATATAAGCATAAACAATGGACACAAGACACTGGAGGGTAGGGGAGGAGGGGGGAAGGTCTAGGGGAAAAAATGGAGACTTATCTAACACTCTTTGTAATACTTTAAGCAATAAAACAAAAATAAAAAAAATCCAGTGAAGGAAAAGCTTCCCTGTTGTCCAAGGCTTGTGTTGGTCAGTAAAGATGGTCAAAGAACTGCCCACTCAACCTGGTGTAGCGCTGGAGTCAATATGACTTAAGCCTGACAAGCTACTAGGGACTCTTTCTCAGCAAGTGGTGTGAGGGAGGCATTGCAAATAGTGTGTGCTACCCTGGGTACTACATCTGAGGCTGGCAGCGAGGTAAGGCTGTGAAGGCAGAGGTAGTGTGGGGTGGAGGCCTGTGGAGGGGCTTCCCACCTCCCACTGCCCCTGCACCCCTGCCACGAGAAGCTGGTTTTCCTAACTAGCCATTGTGCATGGGGCCACTGTCCTTGGTTTCTCCACCAGCCCCACCCCACAAGAGACCTGACACCCAGTCCTGAGCTTCAACTGGCTGCTGGGAGTCAATTGGTAGGTCTGGCTCATGTCAGTCCTTCCCTTTCCTCAATGTTGGAACTCTGCTTAGACCCCATGGATTCTGTGAGTCTGCAGGATAGGCAACTAGATTCCCACCAAATCCTATGTACTGCTATTGCACCCTGCTCCCTACACTCCCCAGATTGTGCATCTGTATCAAATCTGCTTTAAGTTTTCCCCACACCACTTAGACGTCATAGACTGCTTCTTGTGCCCTGCCTGAGCTCTTCTTTAATTTTAGCACCTACTCTATGTTAGAAGATGGGAAGATTCCTGAGTCTTAGTTGTCCTTGGCTCCTCTATCCACTTCCAGCTTAGACCCTGATGGCCCCAACCCACCACATGGAAACTTCCAGAATGCTCTACAGCCAGAGCTACATCAGTTAGAAATTTTCATTGGACACCTTCCTTAAGCAATCTCTAAAGTTCTGAGGGGCTCCAAACCATGCAAAGGAGTGGGTGGGAAGGAAACCCTTATAAGGACACTGGTTGGTGCACATGTTGGGGAAGGCTTGAGATTTTCTTTAGGAAGCAGTACCTTTCCTTCCATTCAACTAGGGGAAGAGTTCCAAAACTTAGAGGATCTAAATTCAGTTCATTCTCCTAAATCCTGGTGTTTAGTTGTGTCAGGTGAGCTTCAAGTATGTGAGAATCCAAAAAGCTGCAACATCCTCCACTGCCACCATATGGACATCCACCTCCACTCTTCTTTGAACTCCTCATTCGCACTTGCTTTCCCCCCTGTGCTAGTGGCCATCCTTGAGCTCCAGTCTGCAGAGTCTGAGATTGACCTGTGTCCTCTCAGCTCCACCTCTTCTCTCCCATGACCACATCACCGTCGTGTGTTCCTCTGGAACTGGCTCCCTGCTGCCCTCCCAATAAGCCTGGTAGCTTCTTAAGGACAGGAGCTGACCTCATTTATCGCTGGATCCCATTCACCACACATGGGTATGTGACTTAAAGGAGGGCTTGTTAAGTGTTGGAGAAAACTGGTTTCTCACAGTTTCACCAGTTTATTTTGTACTTGAAGAACTTGAACTTCTTTCTAAGAATGATCTTATCTAAAACTTGGATTTCCATTTGCCTAGAATGAGCAAAGGACAAGGGCTTAGGAACACAAGCTCAAGGTGACATGGAAAGAGTAATTATTTGCCAAAGTAATCAATAAATGGCATAGATTAATAATATCATTAATAACTGTAGGTAGAGCACAGGAGGTTTATCTCGGTGCAGTGGCTGATGCAATGCTGTGAACACAATCCAGCAGTTCAGATCTTTCTGGCAAACCAGGAAGATGGCAACGCCCACCTGAGCCCCTCCTACAGCCACATACACAGTACCCCGACCTTTACGCTCATTGGCTCCCTAAGAAGATGTTCTATGATTGGCCACCTCTGCTATAAATACTGCTGTACTTTCTCAATAAAATTAGACCTGCGTCACAGAACCTGGTCTCTGGAGTCGTGCATGCAAGCGTCCTAGCGCTAGGGGCTCCATCGTCCTCACCCCTGGAAGACTCCCTGCTTCATATGGTGCCCGAACGTGGGGCCCCCAGAACGTCGGACCAGGTGAGTGACCCTCTGCAATATGGGCAATATTCCCCCTGCCGCATGTGGAGGGGAAGACGGTTCCACCTCCAGGTTCTACAACCAATAAAATACCAGTACTCAGGCTCAGTACAAGGTGAGGAGTTACATGTGGTGATCTATACTGTCAGGAATATCTTTTCCAATAGTGCTTATGCAGTCCACACTGAGAAAGCTATAGGCTTCTCTACCCTCAGAACTAAGGAAACTCCCTCAAGCCTTTCCAGTAAACATCAACCCCATAGCTGCTAACAATTAACCCTTATAACTCCTCAAGTAGTCATCCTGGACTCACTCACCTTACACAAATTACAAGAGCTCTGTGGCCAGATAAGAAACAGTCTATTTATATCAACAGGGGCCCTAAACCCCCTATTCAACCCAGAGGAGAGGTTTTGCTTATATCTTCCTAGAAGGCGAGAGACACCCCCTCTGGATTCCAGTGAGAGACGTCAAGCCACATGCCTTAAGAGATGAGTCGGAGACCAGTCACTCCACCAGTGGCGGAGCTGGAGGACCTCTCACTTGAAGAGGAGACACAGCACCACCGGAGAAGACGTCCCCGAGGCAGAAGGGCTCACCCTATAACGTGGGGCGATATTAAGCCTCCTCACTTCTTGGCTAAACCCCGCTAACCTATTCATTTGGGCTACCTTAGCTGGTATATTCCTCATAGCATTCTTCCTCTTCCACTGTATGTTCACCATGATAGCCCGCATAACGGCACAACAGGCTATGATTATACACATCCAACAGGCGCTAATAAAAAAGGAAGGGGGAGATGTAGGTAGAGCGCAGGAGGTTTATCTCGGTGCAGTGGCTGATGCAATGCTGTGAGCACACTCCAGCAGTTCAGATCTTTCTGGCAAACCAGGAAGATGGCAACGCCCGCCTGAGCCCCTCCTACAGCCACATACACAGTACCCCGACCTTTACGCTCATTGGCTCCCTAAGAAGATGTTCTATGTTTGGCCACCTCTGCTATAAATACTGCTGTACTTTCTCAATAAAATTAGACCTGCGTCACAGAACCTGGTCTCCGGAGTCGTGCATGCAAGCATCCTAGCCCTAGGGACTCCATCGTCCTCACCCCTGGGAGACTCCTTGCTTCAAATAACATTTGGTACATGCTTAATACTGAAAAACAAGGTTTAACCTGGTTAATTTCGCAGAGTCCTCAAGCAGCTTCTTCAGGGTAAAATTATATGTGTAGGCAGGTTATGTTATTCAGGGATTTCATTTTAGAGTAGTGAATGAAGTAACAGTGCATTGGTATATAAAGGTGACATTAAGTCTGATGGGGTTAAGAACTACTGGTGTAGGGAAATGGCATGTCATGGTTGCATGTGTGCATGCCCACCTCCCCTAAGTCCACAGTGGGCACCCCAGAGAAAGCACTGGGCCCGACTCCCCTGTCTCCTCTTCCCCACACCTGCATACCTAGCTTAGGCCTGGCACAGAACAGATGCAGGAAGGGAGAGGCTGACCAAAGAATTCTGAACAAGAGCTACCTGACTTTGGTCTGTGAATGCCCTGAATGTCATGTCTACACCTGGTTCATTCATTTATTAAATAAAGCACCTAGAATGCACCTGACACATAATAAATCCACCCTTTGAACTCAGGCTGAAGGCTCCCTACTCACTCTACAAAGTCCTTGCAGCTTCCTTTTTTTGTCTCAAAAAAAGGGACTGTTTTGTTGGTCAGACATTCTGCTCAGCTTTGATTTTCAGCCTCTTTCCAAGATTCTGCCTCTTAATCCCTCACCCCTCAGCTCCACCCATTACTGTAAACAAATTGGTGTGGTCCAGGTCCTAAACCTCTTCAAGCTCCAGAACACCCCATCCCAACCTGTCGCCAACACCTAGGCTTCTACAGTCTGAAAAGTGGGTTGGGGTGAGGATCAACTCACAAAGAAAATACGGCCATTGAACCCTGCTCTCCGGGAGGAAGTAGATGGGCAGCAGAGTAGGGCATGGAGAAACTGCAAGGCTAGGAAGTCAGCTAGTGACAATCCTCTCTTAGACCCCTATGTGGAGTGAATTGGAATTGCCAATCTCCTACAGAGGCAACCCAGAAGACCCGCCACCACATCACCACACAAGCTTGGAGCCCAAAGAGTGGAGCTTCAGACTTATATTTCAAAGACTAGCTCACTCTGCCTGACCCTGTGGTTTGAACATATTGTAGATGTTTTCCTGCTGAAATCACAGGGACTAGGGATTAGATAGATTTAGAGAAAAGGATAGAACACTCAAGGGCAGGGCCTGAGAGGGTGGCCTCATCCATGACACCTACAAGGCCTTTCTTTCAGACAAGGCCTCCAGACTCCTCCAGTCTCCTCCCTTACCCGAAAGAAAGTACTTGGATCTGTGTCAGCTGTTTCTCTTAGGGCTGGCAGGCTGTGTAACAAAGCCAGACTGAGGGATGAGGGGGAAAGAGAAGTCAAGCAGTGTCCTTCGGTCCTGCATGGGCAGCTTCTGAGAGAAGTCCTTTCAACCCTCTCCTCAGACTCCTTTTATTTTTCAACCCTGTTGAGAATTATCAATAGCTGAGGGCCAGAATCAGACAAGTAAGTAAGCCAGACACTAAGTTCCACCCATAAATCCTCTGGCCATGTTTTCCTTCTCCAACTTCTTGGATCTTTTCTGTGCTGTCTTCTGTTTTAAAGCCGATTTGGAAAGTCAGGTGGAGGTACTTCTGCATAACGCTGGAGTCAGGCTACTTGCATAGGGAAAGAGCAGGGCATCTGGCCCTGACGTTTCTTTCCTGCTCCTTCTGATCTCCATGTTATTGGAGGCCACCAAGGAGTGGCCAGTAGACATGTTTTGTTTTACTTTTTGAACACATTTATTATTTTTATTTTTAATGTGCATATATATTATATTGATAGTATTACAGATGTCTCCCATTTCCCCCCTTTTTACCCCCCAAGGTTTCATCACCCTATTGTCCATGTCCATATAAGTATATAAATTCTTTGGTTTATCTCTTTTCATAATAGACATGTTTTGATGGTGTAGCTTGCAAATTTGAAATAGTGTCAACGTTGAAAAGTGACAAAATTTTACATTTTAAAAATCTAAATTTTTGGCATTTCAAAAAACTAAAAGATGTGGCAGCACTAGACCAGTAATTTCATATGTTGATCAGCTCCCTTACACAGGGCACAGACTGTCCAGTTTCTCACAGTCCCCAACCCTCCCTATGGTGCTCCAGTCAGGGAGGACCACTTTATCATGCTTGTGTTAGTGTTTGTACACACAGGACCTACTTTATGCACTTATGTGAACTTCCTGAGCTCTCTCAGCATTTCACTGAGATCCCTGACTTACATCCAGCTACTTGTTATTTCCAAAACACATCTCCATGTTTGCCTTTATTCTACTCTCTATGTGTAATGCCACCCTAGAATATGTCTACCTATTCCTCAAGACCCAGTGCAATTTCATCTCCCCTGTGAAGCCTTCCCTAACTCATGCAGAGTTAGGGAATTCCTCTCCTGGGTTCTCAGGGTATCTAGTCTAATGCTCCACCATTATCATTTATGTGTTTATATGTCTGTTTCTAATTATAATGTGTTTAAAATGTCTGTTTCTGCTGCTAAATTGTGTGTACCTTGAAGACAGTGAGAGGGTTTTCCTTATCCTTGAATTGCTAGCTCCAAGGGCAGGGCCTGGTACACAGGTGATACTCAATGCTTGTTGAATAAATGATGAAACAACTGACTGAAGGGATGGAAAGGGAGTTATAAAGTGTTCACCTAATAGTTAGTGACTGTCCTTTGATGGGGTCCACAGGCAAGTTAGGTGGTAGCAGAGCGGTTCTAGTTTCCCTGAAGTCATTCAGTACCAAGTGCTTGGAGCAAAGCCTGACACACTATAGGGGCTCATAGACTAAAAGAATGGGCCCTTTTCTAAGGAGACTGACACTTGTACTTTTTGTTTGACTTTTTGAACAAATTTTATTGTTTTTTAATATACATATATACTATTGTTGATAGTATTACAATTTGGAGTTGGAGTGCTCCACAGGCCACCCCACATCACTCTGGTTTAGAATTCTGCCGCCAGCACATCCCAGTTCCAGTACCCTGGACAAGTGACTTAACCTCTCTGAGGCTCAATGTCCAAACCAGAAAATAAAATAAAAATAATACTTCATTACAGAGTAGGTATGGGGAGTAAACAAGGTCAAGTGACATGTTCCAGACAGTTAAGTGTTTAGATCCTTTATTGGTCTGGGTTAGTAAGAGAGTGTGTGTGAGAAAGTGAAGTGTTAAATGACATGGGAACTGCACTGATATGATCTGTGTTCCTATCCAAGTCTGATTCCTTAGGATACCTTCTGAATGGAAGATTAAGGCACATCTCCTAAAAGGAAGATTCTGTTTCAGGATGATCAACAAAAACTCCAAAGAAAGAGCTAAGTCCAATTCTCCCATAAAGGCTATTCACAGGCACAGCAGTTGGAGCTCTGCCCCACCCCAATCTCCATCCCACAGTGCCCACGACACTCATAAGTGCTGCACTTGCTTAACCTACTTGGCTGCAGTCCTTTCATCTCTATAATGGAAACGTAATAACTGTGTGGAAGGGTGGGTGGGACCACTAATAAGACTGGGTATCTAAAAGGACTTAACTTGGTTTTAGTGTACAAAGATAATGCTCAATAAATGTTAGGCCCTTGCTTTCCCTGGAGCCACAGGTTGCAGGATTGCATTCTTAACAAAGAATGACAGAAGGTGGGATGCTGAAAACAGTGTTGTGTACTGAAGGGGTGGACATGAAAGTGTCAGGGACAAGAGAAATTTTCATAGGGCCTAATGAGATTAGATTGAGGATTTGGGAATGGGGGAAAGGAAGACACATGTGAGGGTCCTAAATGTGTGCAGAGTCTGTGACTCATTCCTGAATACCCACAACATCTCCATACAGGGCCCAGCCAGCCTGATGCTACCAGCTCCCAACTAACTCAAAAAGGACAGATTGTGGTTAAAAGATCTTTCTGATATTTCCCACAGACACCACATGGGGGTTATTGATTAGAAATATACTTGAAACTGGACTTGACAGATGATTTGTCCAAGAACAAGGCATGTGATGAAGATCCAGCCTCCCAGACAGTCTTCTCATAACGTGTATCTGAAAATAGGAATCCTATGCTGCCAAAGCAAATTGGGATTCTTTGATTTTTCTGGTGCTTTGGATTGTGTTAAAAGGGATTAATCAGCATTTCTTGATCCTCCACCTAGTGGCAGAAGGCAATCTGATCCCAGTGTCACCCAGCCCTACACACAGTGACAGAAGGTGGCCTAGGTAAGAATCTTCTCCCCTGGTAGCACTTGCAGAGGTTGAGTGGGAGCCATCTTGCAGCAAGCTCCCCAAAGAGTTGGTTGGGTGAGGTACTCACTGCTTTGCGGGCTGGTATCTCTCGTTGTTTACCAAGAGGAAATCAATGAGAGGCCTGGAGAAGCACTCTCTACAACTACTGGGGGCACCAATAGGGATCAAGTGGGGACTGCACAGGTATCTGTCCTGAAGAGGAGCTTTCCTTCTGCAAAGCATGGTGTCTCCTACCCCTACTTAACAGTATCAGTCCTGGGGAAGTGCATTCTATTCCTGTGAGAAGCACCAATAGGGTGAGAAAAGCAGATCAGAACAGCACTGCAAGGGCTCTGGAAACTAAATTGTAATTGTAACCACAGCTCACATAAGTAGGCCACAACCTATAAGCTTAACCTAAATAGAATGACTATCTGCTAAAGTAGAAGACTGAAATCTCTTAACATAATATCCAAAATGTTCAGGATACACTAAAAAATCACTCATCATACCAAGAACCAGGAAAATCATAATATAAATGAGAAAAGATAATACATGCCAACACCAAGATAAGACGGATATTGGCATTATTGTGCAAAAATTTTTAAAAAATATATTTTATTGATTTTTCACAGAGAGGAAGAGAGAAGGATAGAGAGTTAGAAACATCGATGAGAGAGAAACATCAATCAGCTGCCTCCTGCACACTCCCCACTGGGGATGTGTTCGCAACCAAGATACATGCCCTTGACCGGAATCGAACCTGGGACCCTTAAGTCCACAGGCCGATGCTCTATCCACTGAGCCAAACCAGTTAGGGATGAGCAATAATTTTAAAGCAGTAATCATAAAATGCTTCAACAAATACTCTTGAAAAAAATTTTTTAAAAATGAAAATCTCAACCAAAGAAATAAAAGATATAGAAAATAATCCAATGGGCCCTAACTGATTTGGATCAGTGGATAGAGTATCAGTCCATGGACTGAAGGGTCCCAGGTTCGATTCTGATTAAAGGGCACATACCTCAGTTGCAGGTTCGATTTCCAACCTTGGTCGGGGGTCATGTAGGCAATAAATCTATGTGTTTCTCTCACATTTATGTTTCTCTCTCTCTGTCTCTCCCCTCCCGTCCACTCTCTCTAAAAATCAATGGAAAAAATATCCTCGGGTGAGGATTAACAACAATAAAAAAGAACCCAATGGAAATTATAGAACTGAAAAATACAGTAACAAAAACTTACTGGATAGGCTTAATAGAAGAAATAATATGACAGAGGAAATGATCAGTGAACTTGAAGATAGACAACAGAAATTATACAATCTGAACAGCAGACAGAAAACAGACTAAAAATACATTAACAGAGCATTAGAGACATGTGGGACAATAACAAAAAAATCTAAGATTTTTTTTTCATCAGAACTCCCAGAAGGAGAAGAGAAACAAAGCAAGACAAGAAACAAATAATAAAAAAGTTCCAAATTTGGTGAAAGGCATAAATACATAGATTCAAGAAGGTGAGCAAACCCAAATAGGATACCCCACCCCCAAATTAACACCAATAACAGTAATAAATAAATGTCTGATAATTAAAGATGAAGAAAAACATATTGAGAGCAGTCAGAGAAAAACAATCCATTACCCACAGTGGAAAAACAATTCAACTGACAGTAGATTTTTCATCAGAACACATAAAATTCAGAAAAAAAGGAAAACATTTTTGAAGTGGTGAAAGAAAACAGCTGTCAACCTAGAATCCTTTATCCAATGAAAATATCCTTCAGGAATGAAAGGAATATCAAAATATTCTCAGAGGAAGGAAAATTAATAGAATTTTGTTATCAGGAGACCTATCCTGAAAGAACAGCTAAAGGAAGTGCTTTAAACATAAAGTAAGTTATTTAAAAAGTAACTTTGGGGGGAAAAAAGAACATCAGGAAGGACGAAAATACCTGATCAGAAAAAATATGGATAAATACAATAGAGTGTTCTTCTCTTGAAGTTTATAAATTATGTTTTATGGTTGAAGCAAAAATTATAATACTGTCTACAGTGGTTCTAAATGTAGGTAGAGGAAATAGTTAAGGCAATTATAAGTGAAGGCAGGCCAGAAGAACGTAAAGGGAGGTCATAAAGACATAAAGGGAGGTAAGATTTCTACATTTCACTTGAACTGGTAAAATTACACCAGTTGCTGTGATAAGATTTTACACACACACACACACACACACACACACACACACACAACAAAGCTATACAAAGAGTTACACTCAAAGACATTAGACACATATAGAATGTAATTTAAAAATGTGTTCGGCCAGCCACTGTGGCTCAGTGATTGAGCGTTGACCTATGAACCAGGAGGTCACAGTTCAATTCCCTGTAAAGGCACATGCCTAGGTCGCGGACTTTATCCATGGTGTGGGGTATGCAGGAGGCAGACAATCAATGATTCTCTCATATCATTGATATTTCTTTCTCTCTCTCCCTCCTCCATATATATTTATAATGTCTTCAAGTAACCCACATTAAAACAAGAGATAAAGTAATAGACTTAAGCCCTAACATAGCAATAATCACATTAAATGTAAATGGTCTATATATCAAAAATGAAAGATAGACATTAGTGGAGTGAACTAAAATCATGACCCAACTATATATTGTCCACAAGAAGCTCTCTTTGAACATAACAATATAGGTAAGTTGAAAGTAAGAAGATGGAAAATGCATGGCATACAAACATTAATTTTAAAAAGGAAGCACTACAATATTGACATCAGATAAAGTAGACTTCAGAACAAAGAAATTACAAGGGAAAAAGAGAGACATTATATAATGATGAAAGGATCAAACCACCAGGAAGACATAGCAATCCCAAATGAGGATGCATCAAGTACCAGAGCTGCAAAATACAAGAAGCAAAAACTAATAGAGCTGAAAGGTGAAATAGGTGAGTGCACAATGATAGTTGGGTACTTAAATACTCCATGTCCAATAATTGATAGACTTACTAGACAGAAAATCAAAATAACTCAGCAATACAATCAATCCATATGATCTAGTTAACATATATGGAACACTCCTACCAACAAGAGCAGAATACACATTTTTCAAATATTCATAGTACATTTACTAAGGTAAATCTTAGATTATAAACAAACGTCAATAATTTAAAAATATTTGAAAAATGCTCTAAGTCACTAATCATCAGAGAAATGCAAATTAAAACCACAGTAATATATCGCCTCACACTTGTCAGAATGAATATCATAAAAAAAATCAATAAACAAGTGCTGGTGAGGATGCAGAGAAATGGGAACACAAGTTCCTGCTGGTTGGAATGCAGATTGGTGCAGCCACTATGAAAAACTGTATGGAGTTTCCTCAAAAAATTAAAAATGGATTTTCCATTTGGTTCAGCAATCCCACTTCTGGGAATAGATCCTAAAAACTCCAAAACACCAATCAGAAAGACTATACACACCCCTATGTTTATAGCAGTGCTATTTACTATAGCTAAGATTTGGAAACAGCCCAAGTACTCATCAGTAAGTGAATGGATAAAAAAGCTGTGGGACATTTACACTATGGAATACTACGCAGCTGTAAAAAAGAGGGAAATCTTACCCTTTGGGACAGCATGAATGGACCTGTAAAATACTATGCTAAGTGAAATAAGCCAAACTGAGAAAAAAAATCACATGATCTCACTTATTTGTGGGATCTAATGAACAAAATAAATCGATCAACAAAATAAGACCTGAAACATCGAGGTATGGAACAGACTGACATACCTCATTGTGGAGTAGGGGAGAGGAGAAGAGAAAAACTAAAGAACTTATATACTTATATGCATAGCCCGTGGACATGAGCAATAGTGTAGTGAAGACCTAGGGCTGTGTGGATAGGGGTTTGGAGAAGGGGAGGGAGAAGGGGAAATGGGAGATACCTGTAATACTATCAACAATAAAAAATATTTTTAAAAAAGAAATCATATTGAGTGTATTCTCTGACCATAATGCAATCAAACTACAAATTCATAGAAAAAGACAACAAAAATCTCTAAACAGTTGTAAATTAAACAAAGCACTTTTAAACAGTCCCATCCAAAGAGGAAGTCTCAAAGAAAATTTAAAAATACACAATCTATAGATTCAACACAATCCCTATCAAAATACCAGTGGCATTTTTCACAGAACTAGTACAATTAATACAAAAATTCATATGGAACTACAAAAGACCCTGAATAGCCATAGCAATCTTGGGAAAGAAGAACAAAGTTAGAAGTATCATGCTACCTGATATCACACAATACTACAAAGCTATAGTAATAAAAATGACATGGTACTGAAATAAAAACAGAAACATAAGTCAATGGGACAGAATAGAGACCCCAGAAAAAAAAACCATGCTGTTATGGTCAATTAATCTATGACAAAGGAGGCAAGAATACACTATAGGGCAAAGACAATCTACTTAATAAGTGGTTAAATGGTGTTGAGAAAACTGAACAGATACAAGCAAAAAATGAAATGAGACCAACTACTTACACCATATACAAGAATAAACTCAAAATGGATTAAAGACTTACATGTAAGATTTGAAACCGTAACTCCTAGAAGAACACACAGGCAGCAAAACCTTTGATATTTCTCATAGCAATATTTTTTTTCTGATATATCTTCCCAGACAAGGGAAACAAAAGAAAAAATAAACAAATTGAAATACATCCAACTAAATGTTTTTCCACAGGAAAAAAAATCAACAAAACAAAGAGACAACCTACTGAACAGGAGAAGATATTTGCCAAAGCTACATCTGATAAGAAGTTAATACCCAAAATTTATAAAGAACTCATACAATTAAACACCAACCCCACCCAAATAATCCAATTAAAAAGTGGCAGAAGCCCTAACTGGTTTGGCTCAGTGGATAAAGCGTTGGCCGGCGGACTGAAAGGTCCCAGGTTCTATTCCAGTCAAGGGCATATACCTTGGTTGCGGGCACATTCCCAGTAGGAGGTGTGCAGGAGGCAGCTGATCGATGTTTCTCTGTTTTCGATGTTTCTAGCTCTCTATCCCTCTCCCTTCTTCTCTGTAAAAAATCAATAAAATATATATTTTTAAAAGCGGGCAGAAAACCCAAATAGACATTTTTCAAAAGAGGATATACAGATGGCCAATAGACATATAAAATGTCATTAATCATCAGAGAAATGCAAACTAAAACTACAATGAGTTATCACCTCATACTTGCCAGAATGGCTATCCTCAATAAATCAACAAACAGCAAGTGTTCACAAGAATGTGGAAAAAAGGAAACTCCCATGCACTGTTGGTGGGAATGCAAATTGGTACAGTCACTATGGAAAAATAGTATGGAGATTCCATCAACAATTAAAAATGGAACTGCCTTATGACCCAGCAATTCCTTTTCTGGGTGTATATCTGAAAAAGCTCAAAACACTAATTTGAAAAGACATATGCACCCCTACATTCATTGCAGTGTTATTTACAATAGCTAAGATATGGAAGCAACCAAGTGCCTGTCAAAATAGAAGTAGATAAAGAAGATGTGGTAGATATATACAATGAAATATTACTCTGCCACAAGAAAGAAAGAAATCTTACAATTTGCAACAATATGCATGGACTTAGAGGATATTATGCTAAGTGAAATAAGTGGGACAGAGAAAGACAAATGCCATATGATTTCACTTATATGTGGAATCTAAAGAACAAAATAAACAAATAAAACAGAAACAGATTCATAGGGGCAGAGGGGAGGGATTTGGGGAGGATGAGTGAAAAAGATGAAGACATTAAGAAACACAAATTTGTAGTTACACAATAATCATGGACTGTAAAGTGCAGCATAGGGAACCGTCAATAATATACATAACACATATATACACATATATATACATATATACATACATATATACATAAATATATATATAATCTAATAGAGCAATATGCTAATTGCATCACTCTGCTACATTCAAAGCCACACCCACCAGCCAATCAGAACGACTATATGCAAATTAATCTAACCAAGAGGGCAGCCGGCAGCCACAGAGCTAGGGAACACAGGAGGCTTGGTTGCCCCGGTGATGGATAAAGCTGCTTGCCTAGGCTGGCTGTGGCCTCTGCTCAAGGCAACAAAGTTTCAATTATAGAAGATAAATAAACCCCAGATACCTGCTTCCAGCCAGCTTCGCTGGGAGCTTGGGTCACTGGGGGCCGTGGCCAACCTGCAAACAGCCATCAGCCCTTCACCCAAGATGGCCACATCCTCATGGGGTGAGGGTCTCTCCTGGGGGATTGGCAAGCCTGCAAACAGCCTTCAGCCCCTCACCCAGACTGGCCAGGCACCCCATCAGGGACCCCCACCCTGATACTGGACACCCTTCAGGACAAACCAGCTGACCCCCACCCATGCACCAGACCTCTATTCCTATATAATAAAAGGGTAATATGCAAATTGACCCTAACAGCAGAACCACTGGGAACGACTGGTCACTATGACACACACTGACCACCAGGGAGCAGACGCTCAATACAGGAGCTGCCCCTGGTGATCAGTGCACTCCCACAGGGGTAGCTCTGCTCAGCCACAAGCCAGGCTGACAGCTGTCAGTACAGTGGTGGTGGTGGGAACCTCTCCTGCCTCCTCAGCAGAGCTAAGGAAATTTGACTGCAGCTTAGGCTGCTCCCTGCTGGCAAGTGGACATCCCCTGAGGGCTCCCAGACTGCCAGAGGGATGTCTGACTGACAGCTTAGGCCCGATCCCCAAGGGAGCAGGTGGATATCCCCTGAGGGGTCCCAGACTGCTGCGAGAGGGCACAGGCTGAGCTGAGGGACCCCCCCCCCCCAAGTGCACAAACTTTTGTGCACTGGGCCTCTAATATATATAGGGGCCCGGTGCACAAAAATTTGTGCACTCAGGGGCATCCCTCAGCCCAGCCTGTGCCCTCTGGCAGTCTGGGACACCTCGGGGCAGGGGGGATGTCCACCTGCTGGCATGCCTGGCCAGCCTGGGTGAGAGTCTGAGGGCCATTTTCAGGCTGCCCACAGCCCCTTCAGTGTTCGTGCACTGGGGGGGGAGGGGTGGGAGGGCTGGTGAGTGCAGGCCTGGACGTTTCCCACCGGAGGGCTCACGATCGTATATGCCTGGTGGGCCCCCACTGCTGAGGGGACACACCTGGCGCAGCGATGGGTGGCGAGCCAGGGGCAGACGCTGGTGCAGGATCCCTTGGTGGGGCCCTGCTGCTGAGTGAACATACCCAGGGTGGAGCCGGGCAGCGAACTGGCTTCGGATGCTCCGCACTGTGCAGCAGACACTCCCACATGCCCTGCAGAGGCACCCGGGGCAGAACCAGGCAGCAGACCCAGGTCAGCTGCTCCTGGACGCCCTGTGGAGGCCCTCAGGGGGCGGAGCCAGGCAGCGGACTCAGGACAGGTGCTCCTACACGCCCCACAGATGCCTCTGCACTCCTGCATGCCCCGTGGAGGCCCCTGGGGGGCAGAGCCAGGCAGTGGACCCAGGAAGGGTGCTCCTGGACACCCTGAGGAGGCCCCCGGGTGGCAGAGCCAGGCAGCGGACCCGGGACAGCTGCTCCTGGATGCCCTGTGGAGGCCCTCGGGGGGGAGCCAGGCAGTGGACCCGAGATTGGAGCTTCTGGATGCCCCGAAGAGGCCCCGTGGAGGCCCCAGGCCGGACCCCCCCCCCCACTGAGCTGACACACCTGGCACAGCTGTGCCACCTGCAGAGGCTCCCAGTGCAGAGCCACCCTGCCAGTCTCCATCTTGGCTGGGTTAATTTGCATACAGCCACTCTGATTGGCTGGTGGGTGTGGCTTAGGCATCCCGAAGAAACTGTCAATTTCAATATTACGCTTTTTTATTCCAGGAATGCAAGGCTGTTGAATATTTGAAAAATCAATGTAATCCACCAAATCAAGAGGCTAAAGAAGAATTATATTATCAGACCAATTGATGCAAAATCATTTGGCAAAAATCAACACCCATTCATGATAGAAACTCTCAGAAAACTAGGAAGAGACAAGAAACTCCCCCTACTTAGTGAAGAACACCTACAAAAATAAATCTGCAGCTAACATTAAAGTTAAAGGTGAAAAGTTGACTGCTTTCCCCTGGAGGTCAGAAAAAAGGCAAAGATGTCTACTCTTACAACTGATATTCAACAGTATTGGAAGTTTTAGCTATTTCAATAAAACAATAAAAAGAAATAAAAGGCATACAAATTGGAAAGGAAGAAATAAAACTGTTCTTGTTTGCAGATGGCATGATTGTCTACATAGAAAATCATAAGGAATCTGTAGAAAACTTTTATAACTAATGTGTTCATCAAGGTTGCACTATACAATATCAACACAGAAAAGACAATTGCATTTCTATATACCAAATTTACCATGTGGGGAAAAATTAAAACCACAGATGCCATTTACAATTGCTCCACAGTAAGTGAAATACTTTCTTTAAACTTATACAGGTTCTCGATGCTGAAAATTACTTAAATGCTCAGTAAAGAAATCAAGGAAGACTTAAATAAATGATGAGCTATATTATGTTCATGGATTGAAATATCTAACTTAGTAAAGATCTCAATTATTCCCAACTTGGTTTATAGGTTTAATGCAATTCTTATCAAAACTCCACAAGGGTATTTTTGGAGATGTAGACAACCTTACTATAAACTTTATGTGGAAAGTCACTAGGCCCTTCAATAGCTAATAATATCCTGAAAAAGAAGAGTGAAATAGAAGGAATCATTCTATTTAGTGGTAAAGCCTATTATATAGGTACATTAATTAAGATCAGGAACAAGACAAGGATGTCTGCTTTCAAAAGTCCTAGCCACAGAGACCAGACAAGAAAAAAAAGGCATCCAAATTAAAAAGGAGGAAGTAAAACCATCATTATTAGCAAACTAGGGGCCCGGTGCACAAAAATTTGTGCACTCGGGAGGTCCCTCAGCCCGACCTGTGCCCTCTCGCAGTCTGGGACCCCTCTGGGGATGTCCACCTGCTGGCCTGCCTGGTCAGCCTGGGTGAGGGGCTGATGGCTGTTTGCAGGCTGGCCAAGCTCCCCCAGTGTGGACCCTCACCCATTGGGGTGTGGCCAGCCTGGGTGCAGGCCTGAGGGCCATTTTCAGACTTTCAGGCTGCCCATAGTCCCTTCAGGTTTTGGGCCTCTACTGGGATACCTGGCCAGCCTGGGTGAGGGACTGATGGCTGTTTTCAGGCTGGCCAAGCTCCCCAGTGGGGTCCCTCACCCCATTGGGGTGTGGCCAGTGTGGGTGATGGGCTGAGGGCTGTTTTCAGGCTGCCCACAGCACCCATTGACCCAACGTCCCAGCAAGGCTGGCTGGAATCAGGTTTCTGGGGTTTATTTATCTTCTATAATTGATACACTGTTCCTTTAAGCCAAGGCCTAGGCAGGTAACGAAACCTCCTCTCTGCTTCAGCTCGTGGTTTCTATAATGAAACAATGTTGCCCTTAGTAGCCCGACCTGCTGTTTGCTTCAGCTCCCGAGGCTTCTATGATTGAGACAATGTTGCAAATATGTTGTTGCCTGGAGCCCGGGGAAACCCAGCCGGGCCGGCAAACAGTTTTACTCCTGCTGCAATGGAAGCTGCCTGTTTACTCAGCTCCATGAGTGCCAGCCTCCATCTTGGCTGGGTTAATTTGCATACAGTCGCTCTGATTGGCTGGTGGACATGGCTTAGGCATCCCGAAGGGATGGTCAATTTCAATATTACGCTTTTATTAGGTTAGATGACATGATATTGTACATAATAATACCCTAAAGACTCCAGCAAAAAATTGCTAGATTTAATAAATGAATTTGGCAAAATAGCAGTATACAAAATTAATATCCAGAAATCAATAGCATTTTTATACACAAAAAATGAACTCTCAAGAAAAAAAACTAAAAAACAATCCCAGTACTGGTTGGTGTTGCTAAGTGGTTAGAGAGTCGGCCCTCACACTGAGGGGTTGCTGGTTCCATTTCCATTTGGGGCATGTTTGAGAGGCAACCAATCTCTCTCTCTCTCTCTCTCTCTCTCTCTCTCTCTCTCTCTCTCTCTCTGCCTCCCTTCATCTCTCCCTGCCTCTCCCCCACTCTCTTCCTCCCTTTCTCTAAAAATCAATGGAAAAATATCCTCAGATGAGGATTAACAAAAAATAAACAAAAATAAAAATATTTAAAAATCCCATTTACCATTGCAGCTACAACAGAAAAGATATCTGAGAATAAACATAAACAAGGAGGTAAAAGAACTGTACTCAGAAAACTATTGAACATTGGAAAAGGAAGTAGAAGAATATACAAACAAGTAGAAGCACATACCAATTTCATGGATTGGAAGAATTAACATCATTAAAATGTCCATACTACCTAGCAATCTATAGAGTCAATGCAATCCCCATTGAAATACAAATAACACATTTCACAGATCTGAAACAAATATTCCAAAAGTTTATATGAAAGACCCCAAACAGCCTCAGCAATCTTGAGAAAGAAGAACAAAGTTGGAGGGATCACAAAACCAGATATAAAACGATACTACAAAGCCATTGTAATCAAAATAGCTCAGTTCTGGCACAAGACCAGGCATACAGACCAATAGAACAGAAAACGAGAACCCAGAAATCAACCCACGCCAATATGGTCAATTAATATTTGATAAAGGAGACAAGAGCATACAATGGAGTAAAGATAGTCTCTTCAATAAATGGTGTGGAGAAAACTGGACAGGCACATGCAAAAAAAAAAAGAACCGGACCAACAACTGACACCACACACAAGAATAAACACAAAATGGATAAAAGACTTAAATGTAAGTGGCAAAACCATAATAATCCTGGAAGAAAACATAGGCAGTAAAATCTCAGATAACTCACATAGCAGTATTTTCACCAATACATCTCCTAGGACAAGAGAAACTAAGGAAAAAATCAACAAATGGGATTGTAACTAAACTAAAAAGCTTCTGCACAGCAAAAGAAACTACCAACAAAAAAGGGAACCCACTATATGAGAGAACATATTTGCCAATGATACGGTACATCTGTTATGGGGTTAATTTCCAAAATATACAAAGAACTCATATAACTCAACACTAGGAAGACAAACAATCCGGTTAAAAAATGGGCAAAGATCTGAATAGACACTTTTCCAAAGAGGACATACAGATGGCCAATATACATATGAAAAAGTGTTGGGAACCATAAAAGAGATTGATTTATACAAAGCTAACTTAAAAAGTTTTAGTAAAACCTTCTAGTCACCAGACCTGTGGCCTACAGCCAAAGATAGACATCTTCTGCCCTGAAGTAATGACTGCCATTCTGGGGTCTGCTCTAACCCGATAGACATCTCCTGCCCTGAAGTAACGATTGCCATTCCAGAGTCTGC
>PVJC01033050.1:0-19573 GCA_004026665.1 Murina feae
TAATTGATACACTGTTCCTTTAAGGCGGCCTTCTAACTACTAACGAAGCCTCTGCTTCACCTCGCAGCGTCTATAATGAAACAATTGTTACTTTTACTGGTTAGGCTGGAGCTGCTCTCTCCTTCAGCTCCGGAGGATTCTATGATTGTTACAATGTTTTAAAAAGCTGTGTTTCGCTAGAGGCAGTTTAATCAGAGCTTCACTTTCGCTGCTGCCGCAATGGAAAGGGCTGTTTACTCAGGTCCGGGAGTGGCGGCCGCCATGTTGGCTGGGCTAATTTGCATACGACCGCTCTGATTGGCTGGTGGGCGTGGCTTACCCTGTCTCGGAGAAACGGTTAATTTTAATATTTCGCTTTTATTAGTTTAGATTCTAGATTACTGGGCACTTTCCTGAACCTGAGGGCAACTATAGATATGTTGCCCTCCCCCATTTTTTTCATTCTATTGAGAAGGAACATAACTTACTATCTTTTTAATATATTTTTTATTGATTTTTATATAGAGGAAGGGAGGGGAAAGAGAGTTAGAAACATCGACGAGAGAGAAACATCGATTTACTGCCTCCTGCACACTTCCCACTGGGGATGTGCCCGCAACCAAGGTACATGCCCTTGACCAGAACTGAACCCGGGACTCTTCAGTCCGCAGGCCAACGCTCCATCCACTGAGCCAGACCTGTCAGGGCATAACTTATTTTTAAAAAAATATATTTTATTGATTTTTTACAGAGAGGAAGGGAGAGGGATAGAGAGTTAGAAACATCAATGAGAGAGAAACATCAATCAGCCGCTTCCTGCACACCTCCTGCTGGGGATGTGCCCGCAACCAAGGTACACGCTCTTGAGCGGAATCCAACCTGGGACCTTTCAGTCCGCAGGCTGACGCTCTATCCACTGAGCCAAACCAATCAGGGCAGGGCATAACTTATTATCTGAAGTCTGACCATTTGCTTATTCTGTAAAATAAGGACTTAAATAAACAACTCACACATACTTGTGAAATCTAAGCAAATTCTCTCACGAATGGCTATAATAGTAATAAACTAAGTAAGCTGATTTAAACAGTCTTTGGGGCTGACATTGAAGAATGATGATTTTTGTGTGTGCTATATTAACACACTGATGTTGCTTATTTATTAGGTGCAGTCCACACTCTGTGGCCCTCTATTATATGACATCTTGTCACTGAGTTAAGAATAGTAGATTTATTAAATGGGAGAAGAATTGTATAGACAAGGAATTTTCATTCTATTGCTAAAGGAAATTGCATGTAATGTGCTCCTCATCGAGGAGCAACAGAGCAGGAATGAACTAAGGACAAAAAATTAAAAATAAGTGACCCTGGCTAGGTAACTTAGTTGGTTAGAGCATCCTCTCGATAAGCAAAGGATTTTGGTTTGATCTCTGGTCTGGGCATGTACAACAAGTAACCAATGAATTCATCAATAAATGAAGGCTGCCTTGTATTTCAAACATGCTTTCTGTCATGGATTGACTGTATGCATTTTGTTATGCACATTTCATTTGTGTAATAAGGTGTGTAAGACACTTTTCTAGATGAAACTGTGAGCCACATTTTGCACTACTCATAACATAATGACAACCTCAAGATTATCAGAAGACATATTTAAATTTCCATTTTTTGAAGAATCAAATTATGCTTTTTAAAAAAAATTACCAGTTTACATAATTAATCGTGGTGCATTTTAAGTTCTAACTTTTTTTGTTTATTGTATAATGCATCATTTGAAAATACCAAGGAAATAACCCTTTTGTTTCCAATGATGCATGAGTGCAAGTAATGCTAGTTGGCAGTATTTGATTATAAGATAAATAAATGTGTTTAAAAAACAATAAATGAAACAACACATAGATGTTTCTCTTTTCTTTCTCTGTCTCATGTCAGTCAACCAACAAAATAAATAATAGAACAAATAAAGAAATTGCCAACAGCCCTGACCGGTCTGGCTCAGTGGATAGAGCGTTGGCCTACGGACTGAAGGGTCCCAGGTTCGATTCTGGTCACGGGCATGTACCTTGGTTGCGGGCACATCCCCATTAGGGGGTGTGCAGGAGGCGGCTGATCGATGTTTCTCTCTGATCGATGCTTCTCACTCTCTATCCCTCTCCCTTCCACTCTGTAAAAAATCAATAAAATATGTTTAAAAAAAAAAGAAATTGCCAACATAGATACAGAAAAAATTAAGTTGGCCTTAAGAATATGAAACATATTCAAGTGGGAGAATGCTTATCTTGAAAACAGAACTTTGGAAATACAAATTGGTACACTACTGTAATACCTGGAAAACTGATCCTGGTTGTCATATATATTTTTTTTTTTTCAGAGTTTCCAATTGCGACTGCTAACCCCTACCTTTGAAGGGATCCGTGGATTGTTATTGAAACAGCATCTAGTCCAGAATCCAGTGAGGCTCTGGAAGCTTTTAGGTGTGTATCTGTTGAAAGACAAGTGACAGGCAAAGCCTGTGCCATTTGTGAGTAAATTAAGGGTAAAGTTGCTGGTTTGACATTGACAGAAAAACGAAATCACTAATCAGACCTTTGGCTTCTATATATCATGAGTCCTTAGATGCTTTGAAATGAAGTTTACAAAAAGGATGGTTGTCTAAGATCAGAGCAGATCATTTTTGCTTATTTTGAATCATTTGTGTTTTGTGTTTTTTTTAAAATTCCGGTGTATATCAATAATTGGGCTGCTTGAAAAGTTTTGTCATGTGTTCATGTTCTTTAGCCAGCTTCAGGAATGTTTGTAAGGATCTACAGAGTGGCTCATGTGTTTTATAACCAGAAGGTAACTAAAACTAGCCTGGAAATAATTTGCTCTCACTATAGAATTGCACTGTTTAGTGAGACTGACATCCTGCTGTCTCTCTTGACCTTAGGTCAAAGAATCTTAAGGAGTAACTTCTGTAATTTGACTCCCTCCTTCATCCAGTTGGAATAGGGGAAAAGTAAAATCTTCTGACTGCTCCTGTGTAGTCAATAGCCTGGTGGCCACACATGGTGAGAAGGCTGTGACTTGGGGGCAGTTTGCACATCTGGTATCTGTTTTTTCTCTTTTTTATTTTATTTTAATATATTTTATTGATTTTTTTACAAAGGAGGGGAGAGGGATAGAGAGTTAAAAACATTGATGAGAGAGAAACATCGATCAGCTGCCTCCTGCACATCCTCTACTGGGGATGTGCACGCAACCAAGGTACATGCCCTTGACCGAATCGAACTTGGGACTCCTCAGTCTGTAGGCTGACGCTCTATCTACCCTATCTATCAAGCCAAACCAGGTAGAGCTCCCCCCATTTTTAACACTGATTTGTTAGGACCTTGGATAAGATAGGTCTTTTGTGTGAGGAGTGTTATGTAGTCCTGTTTTGGTGATGGTGACAGTTGGCTTGCTGCCTTACTGCATGTGCCAAAGCCACTTGTGTCTTTTATTTGTTCATTTAAAGTGACTGTATATATAAAAGGGATTATTCTTCAACAAATTCCTGACACATTCTCAAATTTATGTTCATAACTAATTTTTACTTTCTCACATTCATTAATTTAAATCACAAAGATATTTCATAAATTGAAGTAGTTTATTATTCTATAACTTTATTATTCTATAACTATTATTCTACTAGGGGCCCGGTGCACAAAAATTTGTGCACTCGGAGGGTGGGGGGTCTCTCAGCCCGGCCTGTGCCCTCTTGCAGTCTGGGACACCTCGGGGAAGATGTCCACCTGCTTGGCATGCCTGGCCAGCCTGGGTGAGCGATTGAGGGCCATTTTCAGGCTGTCCACAGCCCCTTCAGGGTTCGTGCACTGGGGGGTGGGAGGGCTGGTGAGTGCAGGCCTGGACGTTTCCCACCAGAGGGCCCACAATCGCACACGCCTAGTGGGCCCCCACCGCTGAGGGGACACACCTGGCGCAGAGCTGGGTAGCAAGCCAGGGGCGGACACTGGTGCAGGATCCTTTGGTGGGGCCCTGCTGCTGAGTGAACACACCTGGGGTGGAGCTGGGCAGCGAACTGGCTTCGCATTCTCCGCACTGTGCAGCAGACGCTCCCGCCCGCCCTGTGGAGGCCCCTGGGAGGTGGATGAAGGTAGCGGACCCTGGACTGGTGCTCCCGCACGCCCCTGAGGAGGCCCCCGGGGCAGAGCCAGGCTGCGGACCCAGGACGACAGCTCCTACACACCCTGCAGAGGCCCCCCACGCTCCCGCATGCCCCGGGGAGGCCCCCAGGGGGCGGAGCCAGGCAGTGGACCCAGGATGGCTGCTCCTGCAAGCCCTGTGGAGGACCCACTCTCCCACACACCTGGTAGAGGCCCCTGGGGGGGTGGAGCCAGGCAGCAGACCCAGGACAGCTGCTCCTGGATGCCCTGAGGAGGCCCCAGGCCGGACCCCCCCTCCCACTGAGCTGACACACCTGGCACAGCTATGCCGGCCAGCCGTGGAGGCTCCCAGTGCAGAGCCGCCTGCCAGCCTCCATCTTGGCTGGGTTAATTTGCATACAGCTACTCTGATTGGCTGGTGGGCATGGCCGTGAGCAGAGGCTCAGCCAGCCTAGGCAGGCAGTTGCAACAGAATCCTTTGGTTTGCTCTAGCTCCATGGCTGTTGGCCTCCATCTTGGCTGGGTTAATTTGCATACATCCGCTCTGATTGGCTGGTGGTAACGGTCAAATTTGCATGTTTCTCTTTTATTATATTAGATAACCTGGTGCACGAAATTCGTGCATGGGTAGGGCCCCTAGCCCTGACTGGCGATCAGGGCGGATCAGTGGGTTGATCTGGGGACAGTCAGGCCCTGCCCCTGCTTGCCAGCCCCACCCCTACCTGCCACCTTTCACTTCCCTCTGCAGGGCGACCGGTGAGGCGATCAGGGGGACCCTGCTGGCACCTGCCTTGCCTGGCCGGGGGCCTGCAGGCTGGGGGCAGCTCCTGCGTTGAGCAACTTCCCTCTGGTGGTCAGTGTGTATTATAGTGACTAGTTGTTCCACCGTTCAGTTGATTTGCATATTAGGCTTTTATTATATAGGATTTGTAAATACTATACTAAAAATAATAGAAGAATATGCTTTATCTCAAACTTCTACATATTAGAGGTTTTATTTATTTATTTTTATTTTATTGATTTTTTTACAGAGTGCAAGGGAGAGGGATAGAAAGCTAGAAACATCAATGAGAGAGAAACATCGATCAGCTGCCTCCTGCACACCTCCCACTGTGGATGTGCCTGCAACCAAGGTACATGCCCTTGACTGGAATCGAACCTGGGACCCCTGAGTCCCCAGGCTGATGCCCTATCCACTGAGCCGAACCGATTAAGGCCTTCTTAGATGTTTTAGATAGTGTCTATTTTGATTTGGTTATTTGAAAATGTACTCTTGTAAGTATTCCACTATAGTTGCAGATCTTGATTGTTAAACACTTCCCTATTCCTTGTAGGTGGCCCTTACTATTTCAACACCTCAAGGAAGAAGCAGAAGACTAAGGACCATGATAAATCCAAGGGGAGGACCCCTGAAGATGATGAAGGTAGCTTTATTGGATGTTCTGGAATGATAACTGGCTTCGTTGCCTTCACAAGCACATTCTAACCCAAGCAACAGGAAGCCTATCTTATTTTTTTCCATTGATTTTCTTTTTATTTTTAGAGAGAGTAGAAGGGGAGGAGAGAGAAGTGGAAGGGGGGGAGAGAAATCAATTGTTTGCCTCCCGCATGTGCCCAAACAAGGGCTGGGGATCAAACCTGCAACCGGGTATATGCCCTTAAACAGGAATCAAAACTGCAACTGTGAGGGCAGATACTCTAACCACTGAGCTACTGGCCAGAGCAGAAAATCTGTCTTAAAAGTAGGGAAGCCCAGGCACCTGAGCTCCTCTCCCCGAGTACACCTATCTCCAAGCTCTAATTCCGTTGCTGGATCCTTCCTGTCTGTCCTTTTAGAGATACTTTCATCAGCACCTTTCTTGCCTCCTCTTCAGAACGCCTGAAGGTAGGGAGCATTTCTGTTCTTTGCATGGAAAAAGTGAATCATAGATCTCCCCCATACTCAAGAGTTCTGGGGCATGAGGAAGGCACTAGGACTCCTTGGTTAAACTTGCCTCCATACACACCTGGTTAGTAGGCTTGAGAAGTAGCCCCCAGAAGAGAGGAGGGTACAATGTAAGGAGATCACTGTCCTATGAGAGGACCACTGTGATCTTCCGTCCGCCTCCCCAGTCCCAGTTTACTCACTTGCAAATGTAAAGTCTCATCTCTACTCTGAAATTGGGACCAGATGATCATATAAAGGGTGAGGGAAATTTGAACTGAGTTTACCTCTAAGGAGCTGATAATAATGAAAATGAAGGAACTGGGGCAGCTTGTGCTAAGGGTGCGTGTGTGTGTATGTGTGTGTGTACACAGACGGACGTACACACCAATTTGATTTTTATTTGAAAAGAATTAAACTTTTGTGAATAAAATAGAACAAGTGTTTATTGGAGTCCAATCCAAACTGTCCTTTCACTGTTTTTAGACATTATACACAACTGTCTTATTTAATACCAAGCTATATCTTTTGAAAATTGTACATCTGTTTCACACTCTAGAACAGATGGTTGTGAGTCACAGAATTGCTTTTTTAAACCCCTTTCACATGGGGTGTGGTGGAGCATTATGTGCAGAGCATTGAGGAACAACAGTTGATTTGTACACTGCAGCCACCCAATCAGGAACAGGGGATTTACAAGTTCAATGTCTTAAATATATTGAAAATAGACATTGTGGCTCTAACCAATTGCTCAGTGGATAGAGTCAGCCTGCGGACTCAAGAGTCCCAGGTTGATTCCGGTCAAGGGCATGTACCTTCGTTGCGGGCAGATCCCCAGTAGAGAGTGTGCAGGAGGCAGCCGATCAATGTTTCTCTCTCATCGATGTTCCTAACTCTCTATCCCTTTCCCTTCTTTGTAAAAAATCAATAAAATATATTTTAAAAAAAGAAGAAAGAAAATAGACATTGTGATCATATAAAGCCTCTAAAGGAGAGATGTTGGCATGAACCTCATTCAGGTCAGTGTGTTGTGGTTTGATGACTATCAGTGTTACTTATTAGAAAACAAGGTTGAAAATAAAATATTTGAAATACGTGGTTTCTAACTAATTAGTATTCACCTGAGAACATACATATGCTTTGCAGAATAATTTGTAGCCTTTATTTAGCTGCCTTTTGTGAGTATGAACTTTAAATATTAGGTTTATTACTATAATCTATTATAACAAGATATGAAATAACAGATTGACCATCATGTTTTCAAAATGATTACTAGGACAGCCTTCTCAGTAGGTTTCATTTGTGTGTGTGTTTTTCAGTTTTTGAATTCTTTATTTGTTCTACTGTTGTCTGTTTTGTCACTTGAGTTTTAAGCTGATTTAAAATGCTTTTAAATTCCTCTAAACTAATTATTGGAGAGGAAGATGGTATGTTTGTGGGTGATACCTCTAGGCAGTGCAGAGAGGAGCAGGTGCGCAGTGAGTCCCACCTGTGCTCTTGTCCTTGGAGAGGTGTCTACATGTGTAGCTTGCTGTGGACCTCCCACCCCAGGCTTTGGGCAGAGCCCTGCACTTGTCCTGGGTCCTCTCTGTGCTTCCCCTAAGTGGATGAGCACGTTTGTGCATGAAGAAACCACATGGATTGTGGGGAGGACAAATAAGTGGCTGAAGTTTTGGCTGCTGAGGTAGATCTGGATCCGTCTTGGGCAAAACGTGGTGAGAGATTGCTTGCATTTCTCAGTGGGCATCCTTAACAACAGGTCTGGTAAAATCTAGTTGGAGTGTTGGGGAGGATGACCTACACCACACAGGTGAGCTCCACAGGAGTAGTTATAGGGCCTCTTTTTGTAAACAGAGGTGCTGGATGGTTGTAAGGATTGGGGTAAGTGGGCCATGACCATGGAGAGCACCATATCATTAAAATACAACACCTTCCCCTCCACCTTAGCAGAGGAGAGGGCTTATCTGGTTAGGGGACTTGGGCAGAAAACTGTCGTCTGGCCTTTGGTGGGTCACTAAAATCCAGCCCACTTGTAGAATTCTGTTTCCCAGCTTTGCTCTGGGCCAGAGAAAAGTGACCCCTGCCTGTGCTTTCTGTTCCTCCCCAAAAGTTCCTCCCTCATTCCCTTCTTCCTGGAGTGTTATTCTGTCCACCATCTGCTGAGGTTGACTCACCTCTCCCAAGGTTTCCTCATGACTCTACTAGATCTGTGGCTGTCTGCTGTCTTTTTCCATTCCCAAGAACTGAACTTGAAGCTAGCTATATCCTAAGTGGGGTAGTAATAACTGAGTAATGTGCCCTAGCTTGTTTGCTCAGTGGATAGAGCATCGGCCTGCGGACTGAAGGGTCTCAGGTTCGATTCTGGTCAAGGGCACATGCCTGTGTTGTGGGCTCGATCACCAGTGGGGACCCTGCAGGAGGCAGGGATCAATGATTCTCTTATCATTGATGTTTCTCTCTTTCCTCTCTCCCTTCTTCTCTGAAATTAACTTTAAAATATTTTAAAAAATAACTGAGTAATGCAATATGGTGGTTGTGGTGGTGGGGTTATCTGATGGATATGAGAAAGAACTGTTCTTTATGAAGAGTATAGAATTAAGTAGTTCCCAGAATTAAGTGGACCCCAGTATATTTCTAATGATTAAACAATATATCTTGCATTTTAAATATATATTTATTTATTTTTAGAGAGCGTAAGAGAGAGAGAAGAAATCTATGTGAGAGAGGTACATCCATTGGCTGCCTCCAGTACAGGGGACCAAACCCACAACCTAGACATGTGCCCTGACTGGAAATTGATCCATGAGCCCTTCAGTATACGGGATGATGCTCCAGTTAACTGGCCAGGGCTATCTTGCCCTTTTCAAATGTTATTTTGATGAATGACATATAACTTATTTGAATGTTACTCATTGTGATAAATATCAAGTGTAAAATAGTGGTTGTGGGGAGGGCACATGGAGTCTTCAAAGGCATTGGAAAGGTATTACTTCCTTTAATTTATTATTATTACATATATTTTTATTGATTTCAGAGAGGAAGGGACAGGGAGAGAGAGATAGAAACATCAATGATGAAAGAGAATCATGGATTTGCTGCCTCGAGCCCGCAACCTAAGGATGGGCCATTGATTGGAATCAAACCCAGGACTCTTCATTCTGCAGGCCAACGCTCTATCCACTGAGCCAAACCTGCTAGGACTAATTTATTATTATTTTTTTTAAATAATTTTTTATTTCAGAGAGGAAAGGAGTGGGACAGAAATAGAAACATCAATGATGAGAAAGAATTATTGATAGGCTATTTTCTGTATACCCACTATTGGGGGTCAAGCTCGCAACCCAGGCATGTGACCTGACCAGAGTCTAACCATGACTTCCTGGTTCATAGGTTAACCTCTGAGCCACATTGGCCAGGCAGGAGAGGTATTATTTCTTAAGGTAGGTGGTGGTAAAACATATTTGTTTTATTGTTATTAATACTTACACATGTGTCATAAATACTCTGTTGATGATGTTTAGTATCTAATCAAACCTGGAACCTGAAGTACCTGACTTCATTATGGCTTGGGTCAGATATGTTTCCCGTGAAGTTTACTGTGTAGCTGCACTTTGTGGTGGTCCTGGAAGGTTTTTTGTTGTTTTTTGTGTTTTTTTTTAAATATCTTTTACTGATTTTTTAAAGAGAGGAAGGGCGAGGGATAGAGAGTTAGAAACATAGATGAGAGAGAAACATTGATCAGCTGCCTCCTGCACACCTCCCACTAGGGATGTGCCCGCAACCAAGGTACATACCCTTGACCGAAATCAAATCCGGGAGCTTTCATTCCGCAGGCCGACGCTCTATCCGCTGAGCCAAACCGGTTAGGGCTGTTTGTTTATTTTTAATGTTTTTATTGATATTAGAGAGGGAGAGGGAAAGAGAGAGACAGACCGACAAACATTTTTCAGTTGTCTTCTGACCCGAGTTCAAACCTGCAACTTGAATAAGTGCCCTAACTGGGAATCGAACTGGCTTTCCTTCAGTGTATAAGATGATGCTTAAACCAACTGAGCCATATGGCCGGGGCCTGGAAAGCTTTTTTATTTTAAAAATGGTTACAGCCCAGCCCTAGCCAGTTTGGCTATGTGGATGGAGCATAGGTCTGCGGACTGAAAGGTCCCAGGTTCGATTTCAGTCAAGGGCATGTACCTTGGTTGCGGGCATATCCCCAGTAGGAGGTGTGCAGAAGGTGGCAGATCGATGTTTCTCTCTCATCGATATTTCTGATTCCATCTCTCCCTTCCTCTCTGTAAAAAATAAATAAAATTTTTTTTAAAAGATGGCATCATATTATTTAAGGTGGTGGGACCTCTGAATGGAATGTTGGTGACTTTGAATGGCTTGTGATTAGCGTTTGTCTCGAATCACTTTGTTAAAAAATAGGCCAAAATGTAGGATCTTATGGAAGATGAGACCACTGTTTTAATGTTGAGCTTTCCTGATGAAAGGATGTAAAGCATAGAGGGTGCACTTGACCTGTGGCCTATGTCTAACACTCCTGATCCCTACTCACAGAGGAGAGGAAACGCAAGGAGAGAGAGGACCAGATGTACCGTGAGAGGCTGCGCACATTGTTCATCATCGCTGTTGTCATGAGCCTGCTGAATGCATTTAGCACCAGCGGGGGCAACATTTCCTGGAATGACTTTGTCAATGAGATGCTGGCCAAAGGCGAGGTGCAGCGGGTCCAGGTGGTACCTGAGAGCGACGTGGTGGAAGTGTACCTGCACCCTGGAGCCGTGGTATTCGGGCGACCTGTGAGTGATGACAAGGGCACGAGCATGGAAAGACCTGGAGACGAGTGTGTATCCTCCTTTTCACTCAGTCCCTGCCCACCCTCATTTTTTTTTTGGTTGTCATATTTTATGTTTTCTTAAAAGAAGATGTGAGTATCTTTACTTAAAGGAAGATTTGTTGGAGGTTTTTGAGTGGTGGCTCACTAAGATGGAGCTTAAAATGGGTATAGGCAGTGTTGTCTCCATAGAAGCTAGTGGGATCCACAGCTGCCATGATGTCTGTACACCAAAAGGAAGAGTTAGAAGTAATGACAGGGTGGTCATAGTGGTGACTCCCTGGTACTAGGAACTAAAGGGAGAGGAGCCAGCTGCAGTCCTGAGCATTTGTTCATTCTGTTGAGGTGTGTGGTGTTGTGCTGGCCAGAGGTTAGCAGACAGGGTAGCTGTTGGCAAATGCAGGTGATATGAGGGGTTGGCGAAGCAGAAATCTCTTGGGGGTTTAGGGTGGGCGCAAGAAACTAACAGTACTGTGAGGGGGTGGCTAAAAGACTAGAGTTTGCAAGGGCTGGTCCTCCAACAGGAGCAAAAAAGGAACAAGGAACCTTTTTCATTTCCTAGCTCAGGCATCCCCCTCACCTCAGGAGAGAACCCCAGCATAGTCAGAACTGGAAAGCGGTGCCCTAACCAAAGGAGAGGTGGCAGACATTGCAGAGGGGTCAGGAGTGTGGGATTTCATACCAGATACGAGGTTAGGCATCAAAGATTGGGAGAGACACACCCTAGTGTCAGTGGCCTAGTTGTCTGGCACAGCTGGGAAATGAGGTGAGGCATAAGGAAATGGCCCCAAAAGTTTGGGTGAAAATGAACCACTCTCCAATCTCTGATTTCCTTCTTTTCATTCTCCAGTAGCCATAGCACCATAGTTTGGCCCAAGAAAGGTAACATTGACATCAGCATTTTCTTTTTCTTTTGTCTTTTTTCACCCAGGACTTTATTGTTTTATTTTTTAAATATATTTTTTATTGATTTCAGAGAGGAAGGGAGGAGTATGTTCTCCCTTACATCGTGCTCCCATAGCATGCCCCATGTGCACTACATTCTCTACTCTGGGTTTTTAATATGGTTGAGGTATCACTGGAGTGCTCATCCTGCCCTGAAATGCTCAGCTGTGAGTACAGCACAACCCAATGATTATTTTTTTAATTTTTTTTATTTTATTGATTTTTCACAGAGAGGAAGGGAGAGGGATAGAGAGCCAGAAACATAAATGAGAGAGAAACATTGATCAGCCGCCTCCTGCACACCCCCCACTGGGGATGTGCCCACAACCAAGGCACATGCCCTTGACCAGAATCGAACCCAGGAATCTTCAGTCCACAGGCCGATGCTCTATCCACTGAGCCAAACCAGCCAGGGCTCCAATGATTCTTACATCAGATATCCAGCATGGTGTTTGCAGCTGGTTGTCAACTTGTAAGGGCTTGTAATTTAGTTGGGATGATAGGATCAACACATAGTCTGCTGAAAGTAAAAGTTAAATTCCAGCACACTTAAGAAATGAATGGTGATGCCCTCATTAGGTAGCTCAGTTGGTTAAAACATTATTCCCAATATGCCAGGGTCGGGGGTTCAATCCTTGGTCAAGGCACATGCAAGAATCAACCAGTGAATGCATAAATAAGTGGAACAACAAATCGATGTTTTTTTCTCTCTGTTTCTGTCTCTCTGCAACAAAAAAGAAAAAAAAAAAGAGCAGTGATGATGGGTGCTGCTTGTCTCTGAGTATTCAATGATCTGGGTGGCTGCTGCAAGGCCTTACAGAAGTGAGAGGATGATTCAGGCCGAGGTGACCAGATAGTTTTAAAGAGGACATGGGAGTTGAATTGGTTTCTGGAATCCTATATTGTGCCATTGGATCTTGGCATAGAGAGAGGGTCATTTCTACATTTTTCCCTTCAATTAAGTTGTGACCCCATTTACACAGTTAAGCCTGGTTTGAGTGATCAAAGCATTGAAGAAATCCATATCAAACAAATCCAGGTCTGTTACATTGTTCAGCAACTGAGGTAAATGGGTGTTCCAGCACAGGTCATGATCACTATATTGCAACTGGTTGGTCCTCTTGTCTGCCTCTCCACCTGGCCTATTATCCCACAAAGTGGAGCCCAGCCAGCTGCCCTCATAGTGACAGTTATTCCGCAAGAGATTTTTTTGAGTCTCTTAAGGTTCAGGAATAAATCTAGTTGCTCAGTTTAGATTCCAGAGTGTGTATAGAATCTGAGCTTGGAACAGTTTAACTTTGGAAAGTGTGTGGAGCAGGATCTTAGGAAAATGATGTGGGATTTTTGCTCCTTCCCTAGAGGGTTGCACAGATATTTCTTCTGTGGAAGCTTCATACTAGCTAGCCCAGGAGCGATCAATCCCTGTGACGAGTTCAACTCACTGAGAAGGGACTTGGGGACTCAATATGGATTCCTAGACTGGTTTTTAGCCTCCTTTCTCAAAAGACTGTACCTGAAGGAGGCAGTCTCTTCTTTGTCCAGGAAAGGTTTATTGAGAACAAAGACACTCACTTAGTTGAATTTCAGATTCAGTCAGTGGTTAAACACACACCTTCATATTTTGCCTTAGGTCATGGACTGTGTCCCCAATCCAGTACTGCACTATTGTCACTGTCTCTGTGCTCTGCACACAGCTGTGTGGGGCAGGGTGCTGAGTTTAAAATGCAAATGCCTCTCTTCATTTTCTTAAAATGTTCCTATTTGTGAAAATAAGAGAAAGCATATCTGTTAAAATTTTGATGTAATTGTGTTTGAGAAAACGAAAGATTTTTAGATGTGGACGTAGCTTCTGAATGACATCTGTATGTTTGAGGAGTCAGCATCACTCACAGGCCCTGTGCCTTTTGCCCCCAGAGGCTGGCTTTGATGTACCGAATGCAGGTCGCAAACATCGACAAATTTGAAGAGAAGCTTCGAGCGGCTGAAGATGAGCTAAATATCGAAGGCAAGGACAGGATCCTGGTTTCCTATAAGCGTACAGGATTCTTTGGAAAGTATGTGTCAACTTTGTTTGTCCTTGAACTAACCCAGACTTGGCTTTGTAATGCAAGAAACAAACTACAAACAAAAATTTCAAACTGGCCTTCCTACAGTTAACTAGACTCACTTGTGGGAGGATAAATAATGTATATAATCCTGAGAAATTTGAAAATGTGTGGAATTTGTCTTAGTCACTTGCTTTACTTGTCTGGTAGTATTTATGAATTTATCACATTGTGGGGTTGCTGTCTTCCACAAATAAGAAAGTGGAATAGAAAGGGTAAAAACACGGATAACCAGCAGAAATTCTTGATTCAGTGTTGCAAAGAGAAATAGAGACTGTAGGCCATAGGCCAGCAGACTCTTTAGTGGGAGCAGATCAATCTGCACAGTCAGGAGGTCTCTAACTATATGCTGAGACTAACAGTGGCTAAAGCCATGTGCAGAGAGGTTTACTGTTGGCTCATGGACATGCTTTGTAATTCTTATAAGACTTCGTGACTGTCAAGCACATATGTGAAATGATCTGTGCCTTTAAATTCTATAGCTACTGGCTCCTGAAGGCTCAGGGCTTTAAGGCTGCATCTCTGGTTTGCTATAGGTAAAATAGGGGTACAAGGCAGATGAGTGGCTTCCCGTCTTCACGTGGAGGGTTGACATCCCAGGATGTACTATTTATTTTAGGCTTATTCTGCCTTACTAACCAAAATTAACCTACTTTTTAAAAAATATACTTGTATTGATTTCAGAGAGAGGAAGGGAGTGGGAGAGAGATAGAAACGTCAGTGATGAGATAGAGTCATTGATCAGCTGCCTCCTGTACATCCCCTTCTGGGGATCGAGCCTGCAACCTGGGCATGTGCTCCTGACTGTAATCGAGCCCAGTTCCTTCGGTTAGCAGGCTGACGCCCTATCCACTGATTTAATGGCCTACTTTTGAAAATGAAATTTATCGAATGTGAATATCTGCTCTGGTTGGTTTGTTAAGTATCACAAGGCTCTAGATAATGGAGTGAGTGTGTTGCATCAGCTGTTCTGGCTTCATGCCAAGGTTATATGTACTGTATCTCTAGAGTTTCTACACTCCATCTGACACTTGGGAAAAACTTTATGAAAGAGGGTAATTGGTGAGAACTGGACAAGGGAACCCATTTTCACAACCATTTGTTCTTCACGTTGCTCTCAGAGGAAGGGGTAGCTCTTCTCACCTTTGAAATGTCCGTGGTCCCTGGTCCCTGACTTTATAAAGCATCACTGTCAGCTGCCCGGCTGCTGTTTCTAAGCCTGTAACTGCTTCTCTTTCTTGCACTAGTGCCCTCTACGCCTTGGGAATGACAGCGGTGGGCTTGGCCATCCTGTGGTATGTTTTTCGTTTGGCTGGAATGACAGGAAGGGAAGGAGGATTCAGTGCTTTTGTAAGTTGCACAAATCACATCTCATTGAACTTGCAGTCTTAGCATTTGTGTGTTTGTTCTGACTGAATGCTTTTCTCATAAACAACAGAATAAGTGTAGAGTGAAAATGAACCTCTTGCAGAAGCCAGCCTGGACCCATAATTTGGCAGTTCATCTTTCCTTCTGTTTGGCTGACTGAAGGGTGTACAGTAACCAGTTTTACCTGAGGGCCCCTTTCCTTGACTTGTTGATGGTTGAGTCAAGGGAGTTTATAGGACAGCATATTCTGCAGTTTTCAGCATTGGCTGGGCATGGCTGTTTTTGGTTTCCCTACTGCTACACTAAGAAATTTTAAAGGTTGTCTTTAAAAGAACATCCATAATACACTTTAAAAATATTCTATTGTTATGGCATTCGTCATAACATGCATCTCCCACCCCCATCAGAGGGGCAGTCTGCAGAAGCTTCTCCTGCTTCCTCCCTAGGATCTGTGACAAGAAGGTACCAGGAGGGGCCCTGTATCAGGGACACAGAGTGTCACCTCCTAGTTTCCACTTAGACTGGGACCACATTCCTATGTCTGTAGCTCAAGACTTAACAGCCTTACTTTTAATAGCAGCATGGTGTCTTATGTGGGAATATGCCATATTTTGCTCAACCAATTTGATAATTCTTGCATATTTATGGCTATTTATTTTTGTTGTTGTTGTATTTAAAGAATACTCTGATGAATTCTATGCACATGCGTCTTTTAAATGCCTAATTATTTGCCTCGTGTGCCTCCTAAAAGTAGATTGGTGGAAGTTTACACATCTTACTAGAACCATTAGCTACCCTGCCAAATTGCTCTCTAGAAATTTACCTATTAACATTTATACCAAAACTCCTCAGAATTGAGTGTTATTATATTACTTATTAAATTTTTTAGTTGAATTTATTGGGGTGACATTGGTTAATAAAATTATATAGGTTTCAGGTGTAAAATTCTATAATACATCATCAGCATTTACATTACTTTTACAATCAGAAAAAAATTTACCCGGTAGTGGGAAAGTCATATAGAATATAAAATAACGCAGAAGATTGTTAAGCCCTAGCCGGTTTGGCTCACTGGTTAGAGCATTGACCTGCAGACTGAAGGGTCCCGGGTTTGATTCCAGTCAAGGGCACATACCTTGGTTACTTGCTCCTCCCAGCCCTGGCCCTGGCCAAGGCATGTGCAGGAGACAATTAATTGATGTGTTTCTCTCACATCGATTTTTTCCTCTGTCTTTCCCTCTCTTTTCCACTCTAAAAATCAATGGGAAAATGTCCTCAGGTGAGGATTAAAAAAAAAGGCATTGTTAAATTACCTAATTTGTGTGGGAGTTTTGGGTTTTATTTTATTTTTTAATATATTTTTATGGATTTCAGAGAGGAAGGGAGAGGGAGAGAGATAGAAACATCAATGATGAAAGAGAATCATTGATCAGCTGTCTCCTGCATGCCCCCACATTGGGGATCGAGCCCACAACCTGGGCATGTGTCCTGACAGGGAATAGAACTGTGACCTGGTTCACAGGTCGATGCTCAGCTACTGAGGCTGGGCTGGTTTTATTTTTTTAAGGCAAATTGCTAGATGCTAGAGAGCTTTCTTACAGTAAATGATGTAAAATAAACATTTCCCCTTGTATGTCTGAAATATGACCTTAACTGCCATCTGTCTGCATGAATGGAGAGGGGTGGGCTGGTCCTTCTGGGTAGTAAGAGGAGGGTTCCATGAGATCCTCCAGAAATGGGGTGGTGGGGACGAAGGGGCGGCACAGGTGGAGCCAGCACTGAAGCACTCATCTTCTAGGTCAGAGTGCACAGCTCGCTGCCTTTTGTTCTTTCTATCCAGAATCAGCTTAGAATGGCTCGTTTCACCATTGTGGATGGCAGGTCGGGGAAGGGAGTCAGCTTTAAGGATGTGGCAGGGATGCACGAAGCCAAACTGGAAGTCAAAGAGTTTGTGGATTATCTGAAGGTAAGCACAGGTTCTGAACAGGAGATGGTGAGAACTACATTGATCAGATATCTGTGCTATGTGGTGAGCCCTCCGTGCTGAGGTGGGGGACAACATGCACTATACAAGCTAAATGCACAATTTAAAAAAATTTTTTTTAATATATTTTATTGATTTTTACAGAAAGGAAGGGAGAGAGATAGTTAGAAACATCGATCAGCTGTCTCCTGCACACCCCCTATTGGGGATGTGCCCCCAACAAAGGTACATGCCCTTGACCAGAATCGAACCTGGGACCCTTCAGTCCACAGGCTGATGCTCTATCTACTGAGCCAAACCAATTAGGGCTAAATGCACAGTTTTGATCAGCAGAAGGGCTGATAGCCAATCACTGATTGTACCCAGAGGCTCTGGGACACTAGCTTTGGCCAGAACCATGTGCGCCATTGCTGATGCATGTCAATACATGAATTGACCTTCAAGGGATCAATTATGTTAGAAACATCTGTGGTTAGTGTCACATCATCTGCTGCTTTTCTAGAGCCCAGAACGTTTCCTTCAACTTGGTGCCAAAGTTCCGAAGGGTGCACTTTTGCTCGGACCTCCTGGCTGTGGAAAGACACTGCTGGCCAAGGCGGTGGCAACGGAGGCCCAGGTGCCCTTCTTGGCAATGGCTGGCCCAGAGTTCGTGGAGGTCATTGGAGGTAGGCATTGCTTGGGGGGCTGCAAACATGCTCGCCTGACCACTTATTCACGATGGCCCTCCTTTCACACGTTCTCCCTTAAGTGACTGAATTAATGGGGAAATGGGGGAATAGAGGAGGAAAAACGAAACCTGATTTATGGGAAACATTGTATTTATATATAGAATTGGGTGATGATGTTCTTTAAAGCTACTTCTGCTTGTGGTTCAGGAGGGTGAGCATCCTCTAGGGTGACCTCCACTGGTTTTGTTTGCATGAGTGGATGCTTGCTGAGATCCCATCATCCTTACTGAGCACCTTTGGCCCCTGACCCAAGAGTAGGGTTCCTCTCCCATTACCTGTCTGCTTCCTGATCCTCTGTGTCCCTTCAGGCCTTGGCGCTGCCCGTGTGCGGAGCCTCTTCAAGGAGGCCCGTGTCCGGGCCCCCTGCATCGTCTACATTGACGAGATTGACGCCGTGGGCAAGAAGCGCTCCACCACCATGTCTGGCTTCTCCAACACAGAGGAGGAGCAGACCCTCAACCAGCTTCTAGTGGAAATGGATGGTGAGCATTCTCCTCGGCTGCTTCTGTGAGGGGAGAAGGGTTTTCAACTCTTTCAAAATAGTCATTTTCTAGATGGATTATGCTGCTCATGTTTGTTATCCTAGGACCTTACACTTATGCTCATAGGCATTTTATTTTTCTCCAATCGTTGTTCTGTACTGTTTCTCCACCTCACCACCTGCCATAGGTGATGGTGATCTCAACACACAGAGAATTATTGGTTAGCAGATAAAAGCTAGAGGCAAGGTCAGCTGTTCATCATCAAGAAACAAAGCTTTTAATTTTTAAAAGTCAAGGGAATAGTAAAGAATAAAAGAAAAGCAATTAGAAATACAAGTGGCAGGCCAGGCCATGATGATGTTTTTCAGTCTTGAATGACCTAAGTTGATTGTGCTGTTGTGTGTGTCTCTATATACTGTCCTGGTTGAAGGGTGACCCGGATGGAGGGTGGAGCAGGACAACTTGGAAACTGATGTGTCTGTTGCACTGAGGGAGATTCTTTGTTTGCCACCCTTGAAAATGACCTCTGGATTGGCTTCCACACAATTTCTTTTTCTTTCCTTTTTTTATTTTTTTAATGGAAATGACCCAGTAAGGTGACATGGAATTGTTTTCTTTTGAGCTACTTTGGTAAGATATTCTTTTTGTGTTTGTGTGTATAGATATGGTATGTTTATTTTTATTGTAGTGAAGGATACATATTATAAAATTTACCATTTTAACTATTTTTCTGTGTACAGGTCAGTGGCATTAAGTACATTCTTTTTTTTTTAAACTTTTTTTTTTAATTTATTTATTTTTATTGTTCAGATTATTACAGTTGTTCCTCTTTTTTCCCCCATAGCTCCCCTCCTCCCAATTCCCACCCCAACCTCTGACCTTGCCCCCCCCCATTGTCCTCATCCATAGGTGTACCATTATTGTCCAGTCTCTTCACGCATCCCCAACACCCTTAACCCCCAAAAATTGTCAGTCCACTCCCTTTCTCTGCCTCTGATTCCATTCTATTCTCAAAGGATACCTTTCAGCATTTCATATAATACTGGTTGGGTGGTGATGAACTCTTTTAGCTTTTTCTTGTCT
>PVJC01033051.1:0-19591 GCA_004026665.1 Murina feae
AGCCGCCCCGCCCCACGCCTTGACCCCGCCCATAACCGCGCCCCTCACAGCCGCGCCTTGACCCCACCCACAACCGCGCCCCTCACAGACGCCCCGCCCCGCGCCCTGACCCCGCCCACAACCGCGCCCCTCACAGCCCCCCTCGCCGCCCCAAGCCGCCCTTTGCCCCGCCCACAAGCCCGCCTCCGCGCCCCTCTCCCTTGGTCCTCCCTGTGTCCCCCCAGCCGCCCTCGCCAGGTCCCCGACACCCCAGGACGCGCTGCGGAGGCCGTTCCCCAACGGGCAGCGGTGCCGTCAGCCACCGCGTCGGGGCTGAGCTGGCGACCCCGCTGCCGTCGGATGCTGAGGCGGTAAGTGTCGGAGGCCGCCGCGCCGGGGGAGGCGCCGAGAGGGCGAAGCCGGTGGGCGCCGTTTGGCTGGCGGGACTCGGGACGGAGGGAGGAGCGTTTTGGAGGAGGAGGGCCCGGCGCCGGCGTGAGAACCGCCTAACGAGGCCCACGCCGCGGAGGGGCCCACGCCGCGGAGGGGCCCGCGCCCCAGCCGGCTCAGCCCCGGAGGCGGCGTAGGAACCAGTGGTCGCCCGCGCGGCAATGTCCTTACTGTTTGGCCAAGCGTTTCCCGCGCTGCAGTTTTGTTAGCGACGGATGGACGGCCGACCGGCCGACCGGCACTGACCGATGTCGCTCCGTGAGGAGGAAGGAGCCAGCGGGGAGGAAGGGCCGGGGAGAGCGGGACGGTCGTGCAGACTCCGGGACATGCGCCGAGTGGCGGCGGGAGTGCAGGCACCGGCCGCCGTCTGTGTCCGCGTGTCTGTGGCGCTCGGCGCAGAGCCTCCACGTCGGGCAGCCGCAGGTGGGCGGCCAGGGCGCGGGGAGCCGGTTCGCGGTCAAGAGGGCGACCGCTGGGGACGGTTTGGTGTCGGTCCCTCACGGGCAGCATGACGAGGAGGATCCCCCCCCCCGCCCCCGCCGCCCTCAGTGACTTCTCCTCGGGGTACGGTCTCCGCGGGGTCGCGTGCCCACGGGGCCTGGCGCTGGGCGGGTCTCCGGAGCCGCGGCTTCTGGAAGGGCTGTCGGGGCGGGAGGTGGGTCCGGCGGGCCCGGTGGGACGTGCAGGTGGAAGCCTGGGCTCCCGCAGCGCCGGCTGCTTCCCTCTCGCGGGCTCGTTCCCTCGGGGAAGGGGAGGCGGCGGGGCCCGCGGGCCGGCCTGGGAGGTTAGAGGACACGCGCATTCACAGGGCGGTGCCGGCGGGGCGTCCCGCGCGGGCAGGTGGCTGCCATCACGAGGGTGGGCGAGGTCCGCCGGGAGGAGAGGCCCAAGCCGCCGGGTGGGGTTGGGAGGCGAAGGACACTGCAGGGCCCAAGGCGGGGGGGGGGGGGGGGGGGAGCGCCGCAAAAGCCGGGAGACCTGGCGGGGCCTCAGTGCGCAGGCGACTGGAGGTCGGCGGGTCGCCCTCTGCAGGAGCGCCCTTCCCTGAAGGTCGCGCACGTGGCCGTCTCGTCCGCAGCATGGAACCGCGCGGGCTTCGTGATAATGGAAACAAAAAAACTGATCGGCAAGTCGCTTCAGCCCGCGAGACCTGCTCGTCACCTGACTTCTTCTCCCTCTGGTGAGTCACGGAGGGCACCTCTTTAATGTTAATTGGTTATGGCCCATTAGCATTTAAAAGGCTAAATTATACATAACGTTTATGGGAAAATACTGAAAATTAATGACCTCCTTAAAAGTATTACCAACGGAAAGGATTCTTAACAGTCTACCAGACCAACCTACTTTGAAGAGCGACTTTGTGTATTTTTCATGGTTAACTGGCTTCTGTGCAAAATGGCTCAGTGTCAGTTGTGCCTGTGGTTATGATCACTGCGGTGCAGTCATGCTGCAGAGAGAATTAACCTTTAAAAACATACCCAACTGCAAAAAAAAAAAAAAAAGAAAGAAAGAAAGAAAGAAAGAAAGAAATTAGTACCAAATACCTTAAGACTGTGCTTGAGTTGGGACGTATAATGTAATTAATCAGGAAATCAAACAAACAAAATGCATCGAAAATTAAGATTTTTCTTTTTTTACTCATAAAACTAATCTTTTGAACAATTCTTGAAATACTTGGTTTTCAAGTCCTACGGGGGAATATTAGTCATTTTATTCTTTTTATTACTTGTTGTCAGAACGGCTTCTATATTCTCTGCTCTTTAGTCCACATGTTTAACTAAATCATGGGCTACTCAAAGAAAGGAAAACATAGCCCAGGGGTCCTCAGACTTTTTAAACAGGGAGTCAGTTCACTGTCCCTCAGACCATTGGAGGGCCGGACTATAGTTTTAAAAAAAAAACTATGAACAAATTCCTATGCACACTGCACATATCTTATTTTAAGCAGGACAGGCAGCGGCGGCAAAAACACGGGCCAGATAAATGTCCTCGGCGGCCGCATGTTTGAGGGTGCCTGACATAGCCCTTTCATAGAGTTCAGAGGTGAAGCGGGGAAGATAGAAGGCACCAAGCCCTCGGGCCTCCTCTTCCCCTGCCAGCCTTGGTCCTAGTGAAGACCCATGGCCATGGCCCTGTGGAGGTGCTGGGACTGAGGGTACCTGAGTAATTGAGAGTCTCCTGAACCCGGCTCAGCTCTGCTGCTGCTCCTGGTGCTGAGGAGCGGCTGTGGAGTCCCTCTAGATGGTGTCCTGAGGGAAGAACACAGCCATGAGCAGCAGCTCCTTTCTGTGACCCTGTCACCTGTGCAGATTCAGGCTCACTGACCCTTCCCTCTAAGGCCACTGCAGGGGTCAGTGGGGGAGGTGGGGGGGGAAGAGGAGCGGTAGCCCTGATCCCTCATTGAATTATATCCATTTAAAATCCAGACCAGAGTGGGGTTCTATTAGGCAGAGCTTAGTAAATCAGAAATTATTTTGGCTTTTCTCAACATACTTCTGCATTTCTTGTCTATTTCACATCCCCCCAAAAAATTTTTATTTAAAACCCAGATGAATTATTTTCTTTTGTGAAGACTTCCTTGATGTCTCAAAGCCCACTCAGCTCTCCCTTGGCATTTTCTCATAATATCTCATAGGACTTATTCTTTACTGTCATCATTTATGAGCTTGTGCTTTAAAATAGACTGTGGCCTCTTTTATCTCTGAACTCTTTTCACACTTATATACCTTATCAAACACAGTGGCTGATACTTCATAGTGTTGAATAAATGAACTATCAAGAAACATTTTAAAACAGTGCTTAGAATATCCTGGACAATTAAAGTTTTTAGGTGCTATTATATCATTTATTGAAAACATGGATATTTAAAACAGTTTTCTTTTTTTTCTCCTAACAGGAGCAGTATTCCCTTTCAACTTTCAGAATGAATATCCATGCAACACTCAGTATTTGCAAAGCGGAGTTAGCCGAGTAGGTCTTAGAAATTACGGTAACGTGAAGCGTTACAGGCTGGAAAGTAACATCGTCAGATGGCTGTTGTGTGCCAGCTACTTTGCTAAGTGCTTAAGTACTTTTTAAAACTTTATATATTTCAAGCATTTTTTAAAAGGATAAAACACTCACTATACTTGTTGCCCAGCATGTTCAAATCTAAACCTTTTGCTATATTTTAGAAAATTTTAAAAACCTTGCAGATGTATAAAACTGCCACGTTTTTCCTTCAACCCATTCCTTCCCACACTTCTCCAAAATAACTGTCCTCAGTGCCATTGTTTCCATGATTACATCAGTACTTTTGCTACAACAAATAGAATTTAATAATTTTTTATAAATAGCTTTGTACCCACCTATTTTCTTTTTACATTTAGGTTTATATTGTTAAAATTCTAATTTAATTTTTTGGCTAAGTGAAATAATCACCAAGGTTAAAATTAAAAACAGGTAAAATGGCCTTTAGTGAAAAGTTTCCCTCCAGGCTCCATCCCTCCCCGCCCCACTCACCTATTTCCTCTTACCAGAAGTAGCCATTTTACCTTTTTCTTATCTAGATACTTCCAGAAATGTTGTTCATTCTTATAGTTTATTAAATCTTGCAGCCAGTAAGAATTTGTAAAACCAAATCTTGGGCATTGTCAAAATTCTATTTTTTCTGCTGACTTATTCTGATGTCAGTAATGTAGGTTCGCCCCCATTGCTCCTCATTGTGTTATAGGTTAAGTGTTAACCCTCTGGCTTTAGGCAGAGTTATTATGCTAGACTTCGCAGATATCTAAGGAGTGGGCTACAACTTGCTAATAGCGATTGATAGAGCAGAAATAATTCATTTTATCTATTTAATCTAATAAAAGAATAATATGCAAATTGACCATCACTCCAACACCTAAACCATGCCCACCAGCCAATCAGAATGGCTGTATGCAAATTAGCCCAGCTAAGATGGAGGCCGGCAGCCATGGAGCTAGAGCAAGCAGGAGGCTTCCATTGCAACTGCCTGCCTAAGCTGGCTGGGCCTCTACTAAAGCAACATTGTTTCAATTATAGAAGCCACGGAGCTGAAGCAAACAAGAGGCTTCGTTACCTGGCTAGGCCTCAGCTTAAAGCAACAGTGTTTCAATCATAGAAGATAAATAAACCCCAGAAACCTGATTCTAGCCAGCCTCGCTGGGACCTTGGGTCAATGGGAGCTGTGGGCAGCCTGAAAATGGCCCTCAGCCCCTCACCCAGGCTGGCCAGGTACCCCAGTAGGGACTCGAACCCTGAAGGGACTATGGGAAGCCTGAAAACGGCCCTGAGGTCCTCACACAGGCTGCCCAGGCACCCTAGTAGGGACCCAAAACCTGAAAGGACTCTGGGCAGCCTGAAAACAGCCCTCAGCCCATCACCCAGACTTGCCACACCCCCATGGGGTGAGAGTCCACACTTGGGGGCTTGGCCAGCCTGAAAACAGCCATCAGCCCCTCACTCAGGCTGGCCAGACACGCCAGCAGCCACCTGAGGGATCCCAGACTGCGAGAGGGCACAGTCGGGGCTGAGGGACCCCCTCCCCCAAGTGCACAAATTTTTGTGCACCTGGCCCCTAGTTTTTAATAAATATTGTTCAGATAATTACAGTTGTTCTTCTTTTTCCCCCATAGCTCCCCTCCACCCAGTTCCCACCCCACCCCATGATTTTACTCCCCACCCCCCATCCTAGTCCATAGGTGTACAATTTTTATCCAGTCTCTTCCACACCCACACACTCCCTGCACCCCGAGAATGGTCAGTCCACTTCCTTTCTATGCCCCATGCTTCTATTATATTCACTAGTTTATTCTGTTCATCAGATTTTTTATTCACTTGATTTTTAGATTCACTTGTTGATAGATACGTATTTGTTGTCATTTTGTTATTCATAGTTTTAATCTATCTTTTTCTTCTTTTCTTAAAGAATACCTTTCATCATTTCATATAATCCTGGTTTGGTGGTGATGACTCCTTTAGCTTTTTCTTATCTGTGAAGCTCTTTATCTGACCTTCAATTCTAAATGATAGCTCTGCTGAGTACAGTAATCTTGGTTCTTGCAATTCATTACTTTGAATATTTCTTGCCACTCTCTTCTGGCCTGCATGGTTTCTCTTGAGAAATCAGCTAACAGTCGTATGGGTGCTCCCTTGTAGGTAACTAACTGCTTTTCTCTTGCTGCTTTTAATATTCTCTCTTTGTCTTTTGCCCTTGGCATTTTAATTATGATGTGTCTTTGTATGGGCCTCTTTGGATTCCTTTTGTTTGGGGTTCTCTGCACTTCGTGGACTTGTAAGTCTATTTCTTTCACCAAGTAGGAGAAGTTTTCTGTCATTACTTCTTCAAATAGGTTTTCAGTATCTTGCTCTCTCTCTTCTTCTGGCATCCCTATAATTCTGATGCTGGTACGCTTGAAGTTATCCCAGAGACTCCTTACACTATCTTCATATTTTTGTATTCTTTTTTCCTTTTGCTTTTCCAATTGGGTGTTTTTTGCTTCTTTGTATTTCAAATCTTTGACTTGATTCTTGCGATCCTCTAGTCTGCTGTTGGATCTCTGTATATTATTCTTTATTTCAGTCCGTGTATGCTTAATTTCAAGCTCGTTTTTTTTTTATATCCTCAAGGGCCTCACTATATTTCTCAGAGGTTTCTAGAAGATTCTTGAGTAACCTTATAACCGTGGTTTTAAACTTTATCCGGTAGTTTGCTTTCCTCCATTTCTTTCATTTGTGATCTATTTCTTTGTCTCCTCATTTTGGCTGCTTCCATGTGTTGATAGAGTGGTTTTGTGTGCTAGGTGTCCTATAGGTAGGGCCCAGTGGCTCAGCCTGCCTAATTACCTGAGGTGGACACTCTTGTTACACCCCTTTGTGGGCTGTGTGCACAGTCTTGTCGTAGTTAAGCCTTGATTGCTGTTGGTATCATTGGGAGGAATTGACCTCCAGGCCAAATGGCTGTGAGGACCAGTGGTGTCTACAATGGGAGAACTGCTGTGCTGGAGACACCCTTATGGGGCAGGACTTGCTTCAGTGGGGCTTTGGCGCTCACTGAGTCTGCCCAGGTTTTTAGGCAGAGAAAGGCCAAGCCATTTGTATGCAAAAGTCTCTTCACAGCTTGGGTGGGGTTTTAAATTGGGTGGGGCAGGGTCTCAGGGAATCACCAGGGCAGAGCAAACCACAATGGTTGCCAGTCTGCTCTGCCTCGGAAAGGTCCTTGGGTCTGTGTCCCATGGCCCCGTGCAGGAACAATGACCGCCGCAAGCACCTCTGTGAGAAAGCCGCCCTCATGTTCCCGCCCAATGCTAGACAGTCCAGTTTCTCTCCGTATGAGTCTGGGTCCCCAAATTCTCACCCAGAACTAGAGTTCAGAGCAGTCAGGAGCTTGTATCTCCCTCCTGTTTGAAAAAGACAACAGCATACCCAACTGCCAGCCCTTTCCAAGCACGTCTTTGTACCTCCACACTTCCACACCTCTGCACCTCCTACCAGACTCAATGCACTTTTCCCTTTCCTTCTAGTTGTAGAATTTCCACTCAGCCAGCCTTCCTATGGTTCTGGATGGTATTCGTTTTGTCTTTTAGTTTTAGTTTTAATGTGGTTGTACTCAGCAGCAAATTCAGGTGTTTACCTATGCCACCATCTTGGTTGTCCAGAAATACTCATTTTTAAAAAAATATATTTTTTATTGATTTCAGAGAGGAAGGGAGAGGGAGAGAGAGATAGAATCATCAATATCAATGAAGAGAGAGAATTATTGATAGGCTCCTCCCACTGGGGATCTAGCCCGAAACCCAGGCATGTGCTCCTACTGGGAACCAATTGGCTACCATGGAGCTACCGCCAGGCGAACTATTCATTGTTAAGGATCAATGTCTGCAGAAAACCCTACCTTCCAGAATTACTGTGGCCCATGGTTTAGTCTGTTGTTTGCAAATTGATTTTCATTACCACAGAGAGAGATAATCTCATACTGGCAGATTGTATTGACCAAGTACGTGAAACTGATTTATATAATCAGAAAGCCCATCCTATATAATAAAGAGGTAATATGCAAATTAATCCTCACACCCTCATAAGGTGGCTGCCTATGACCACGCCAGCAGGGGGTTAGTGAGGGATGACCAAACAACTGAACAAGCAGGCTGTGTGGGGCGACCAGGCCAGAGAGAGGGAGCAGTTGGGGGTGACCTGGTTGGCAGCAGGGGACAGTCAGGGGTGATACGAACAGCAGAGGGGGGCAGTTGGGTACTATCAGGCCGGCCGGGGGGGCAGTTGGGTGCTACCAGGCCAGCCGGGGGGGGGGGGGGGGGGGGGGGGGGGGGGGGGGGGGGGGGGGGGGCAGTTAGGAGCGACCAGGCTGGCAGGGAGGGGGCAGTTAGGGGCGACCAGACAGGCAGGGAGGTGAGCGATTAGGAGCCAGCAGACCAGGATTGTGAGAGTCATGTCCAACTGCCAGTTTAGACCCCATTCCTGGGATCAGGCCTAAACCGCAGTTGGACATCCCCCAAGGGGTCCTGGATTGGAAATGGTGCAGAGACCACCCCTATGCACAAATTTAGTGCACTGGGCCTCTAGTCTCATAATTAAGGTGGTCTAGCAATTAGGACTGAAAACCAGGGCTGAAGACACCTGGGCTCAAACATGTTGCTTTTTTCTTTTTACTTCATTGGTTGAAGCAATATTTTCTTATTTTCCTTATTTCTAAGGTAGTGTGTGAAATAGTTTATATGGTTGTAAACTGACATCAAGGTTCTTCTTTACATAAAATCAAGGAAAGTAAATATTCTAGTAGTACTTCAGGTTTTTGTGAATAAATATGTGTTTTCATGAATTAAAACGCATTTTAAAAAATCCTCACCCCAGGATATGTTTTTATTGCTTTTAGAGGGAGAGAAAGGGGGCGGGAGGTGAGAGAGAGAGAGAGAGAGAGAGAGAGAGAGAGAGAGAGGAACTTTGATGTGAGAGAGAAACATTAATTGCTGTCTTCCATGTGTGCCCTGACTGGGATCAAACCAGCAACCTAGGCATGTGCTCTGACTAGGAATCAAACCCACAACTTTTTGGTATACGTGACGACACTCCAATCAGTTGAGCCACTTGGAATTATTTATCTTTAGGATCATATTCATCTTTGGTTTTTATGGTCCTTTTCAAAAAAAATTACAATTATGACAAAAATATGTGAATATATTTTAAAAGATATCTGTATTGCTTATTTTAATAGGTATACTATCATATTGCTTATCCTTTAGCCAAAAAATATGCCTTGACTAATACTTTGATAATTGAGGAGAATATTTTCGAATTGTAAAAAAGCATTTTATAAAATTTTTATACCTTAATTAAAAAATGTATTTTTTTTCTTTCAACAGTGTAAGACGAATGGAATGCAGGCCTTTTCTCCGGGTCTCAGTGAGCAAACACAACATCAGTCTCCAGTTAAAAAAGGTAAATTTTTATAACTATTCCAAGATTTCATAAGAGTGTGTTATTATTTATGTGGAGTTAATATTTGCTTTGCTATAATAGACATGTATTATATTCTTTTTGGTTGATTTCTGCCCCTATTAGTCAGTCTGTAGGCTTGACTGTTCTAACGGTGAGACTATAATAACAATCGCTTAAGCAGGTAGAAGCTTATTTGTGTATCTTCTGTATCATGTACAATTTTGAACTTCCATGACATTCCTGAAGATTCCCCCTGAGGTATGTGTAAGGTAGACATGGCCCTCTGTGTTTCTCCTGGACTCTTATGCTCTCTATACTTGGACACAAGATGTGCAGCGTTTCCATGTAGCAAGCAACTGTTTGCAACACCAGTTGGGTGTTTTATAATCCAGTCCAATCCTGATACTGTAGTTCGTACAGACTCCACAGGTGCAGGGCTCAGTCCCACAACAGCACCCATCATTTCTTCTTTTTTATTTTTAATCTTTGTTATTGAAAGTATTACATATGTCCCCTTTTTTCATATTGACCTCTCCCAGCCTGCCCCTCCCACCCCAGGCCTTCATCACCCTATTGTCTGTGTTCCTGGGTTATGCATAGATGCATATAAGTTCATTGGTTGATCTCTTCCCACCTGCCCACCCTCCCCTGCCTTCCCTCTAGGGTTTGACAGTCTGTTTGGTGCTTCTGTGTTTTTGTATCTATTTTTGTTCATCAGTTTATGTTGTTCATTAGATTCCACATGAGTGAGATCATGTGATATATGTCTTTCTCTGAGTGACTTATCTCACTTAGCATAATGCTCTCCCGTTACATCCATGCTGTTGCAAATGGTGTGAGTTCTTTCTTTTTTATAGCAGCGTGGTATTCCATTGTGTATATGTATCACAGGTTTTTAATCCACTCATCTGCTGATGGCATTTGGGCTGTTTCTAAATCTTAGCTTTATAAGTTGTGCTGCTATGAACATAGGGATGCATATATCTTTCTGATTGGTGTTTCTGATTTCTTGGGATATATTCCTAGAAGTGGGATCACTGGGTCAAATGGCAGTTCCATATTTAAGTTTTTGCGGAAACTCCGTGCTGTTTTCCACAGTAGCTGCACTAATCTGCATTCCCAGTGTACTAGGGTTCCCTTTTCTCCACATCCTCACCAGCACTTGTCGTTTGTTGATGGTAGCCATTCTAACTGTGTGAGAAAATACCTCATTGTCATTTTAATTTGCATCTCTTGGATGATTGGTGACTGTGAGCATTTTTTCATATGACTCTTAGCCTTCTGTATGTCCTCTTTGGAGAAGTGTCTAATTAGGTCCTTTGCCCATTTTGTAAATGGTTTGTTTAATCTTCCTTTTGTTAGGTTGTATGAGTTCTCTATAAACTTTGGAGATTAACCTCTTATTGGATGTATCATTGGCAAATATTTTCTCCAGGGCAGTGGGCTCCCTTGTTATTTTTTGGGAACCCTCTATTTCTGAACACACTTGCAAGTGGTAGGCCCCAGCTTGCTCAGAATGTCATCTACCTTGGCTACAAACTGCAGGTTTCCAAGACGTCCTCCTTGGATTCAGTCATTTGCTAGAACAGCTCATTTAGTGCAGTCTGTTTCCTCCGTTTTTCCTTGGTTACTTGGCTTTCTTTTCTTGTAAGAGGAAAATTGGAAGCAAGTTTTTTGGCAGAGAAATTAGTCCTTTCTTTACAGTTAAGGCATATCCAGAAAGCATTGAGCAGAATAGTAATCTGGAAGAGGTCTGTGTTTTATAGCATTTGATGTTTAATATCTACAGAGAGAATTAAATACAGCAGAGATTTCCTGTTGAAGCTCTCCAGTGTTTCCATCTGCAGGAAAAAACCAGACTTTCTTCCTGATCATCCCATTGTACTTCAAAAACCAGTAAGTAGTTTCCTTTTCTTTAGAAGTTGTTTTTTAAAAAATTAATTTATTAGGTGTCATTGGTTAATAAAATTATATAGGTTTCAGGAGTACAGTTCTATAATATATCATCTGTACATTGTATTGTGTGTTCACCACCCCAAGTCAGGTCTCTTTCCATCACCATCTATCTCCCCTTGCCTCTCTGATAATCACCATACCCTTATCAGTGTATGAGATTTTTTATCTTTTGTTTATGCCCTTCATCTTTGTCACCCATTCCCTTTTTCCCTCCCCTCTTAGTAGTTTTCTAATTTTGTATAATTTTAATTCCAAAATGTTTATCTTAATATTATCATTTTATTCACTCTCAATTTTTGTTATCATTGTGGAACATAATGCATAAAATTACATAAATGTAAATGTATAATATAACCAATTACTGTAAGTAATTAACACACTAGTGAAGAATTGGAATGGGCCATGGCTGGTGTGAGTCAGTGGTTAGAGCATTAACCCATGTACAGAAGAGTCTTGGGTTTGATTCTTGATCAAGCCGAGAATTGAACCTGGGTTCTAGGTTCAATCTTTAGCCTCAGATGGGGCACATGTGTCTCTCTCAGATAGATGTTTCTCTCTGTCTCTCTCTCCCCATCTTTTCCTCTCCCTATCCTAGCCTCCCTTCCACTCTAAAAATCAATGGAAAAATATCCTTGGGTGAGGATTAACAAAAACAAAACAAAACAAAAACAGAATTAGAATGGAATAGTTATATTTATTGAAAAATCATGAAAAGAGCATGTCATATCTTATCTAAGAAAGAGGTAATATGCAAATTGACCATCACTCCAACACACAAGTTGGCTGCCCCTGCTGTGGACAAAGATGGAGATAAGATGGCCACCACAAGATGGCCAGCAGGGGAGGGCAGTTAGGGGGAACCAGGCCTGCAGGGGAGGGCAGTTGGGGGCAACTGGGCCAGCAGGAGAGGGCAGTTAGGGGCAATTGGACCGGCAGAGGAGCAGTTAGACATTGATCAGGCTGGCAAGGTGGTAGTTAAGGGATGATCAGGCTGGCAGGCAGAAGAGGTTAGGGGCAGTCAGGCAGGCAGGCAGGTAGAACAGTTGGGTGCCAGCAGACCTAGATTGTGAGAGGGATGTCTGACTGTCCGTTTAGGCCCGATCCCACCAGGATTTGTGCACCAGGCCTCTAGTCTATATATGTATACTAGAGGCCCGGTGTACAAAAATTTGTGCACTCGGTGGGGGTCCCTCAGCTCAGCCTGTGCCCGCTCGCAGTCTGGGATCCCTCAGGGGACGTCCATCTGCTGACTTAGGCCCTTTCCCTGGGGGAATGGGCCTAAACTGGCAGACATCCCTCTGACATCCCAGGAGCCCTCAGGGGATGTCACTTGACAGCGGGAAGCAGACCAAAGCTGCAGTCGGGCATCCTTAGCGCTGCTGAGGAGGCGGGAGAGGCTCCCACCACCACCACTGTACTGGCAGCTGGCAGCCTGGGTTGTGGCTGAGCAGACCTCCCCCTGTGGGAGAGCACTGACCACCAGGGGGCAGCTCCGGCATTGAGCGTCTGCCTCCTGGTGGTCAGGTTGTGTCATAGTGACCAGTCATTCCCAGTGGTTCTGCTGTTAGGGTCAATTTGCATATTACCCTTTTATTATACAGGATACCATATTTTCTAGCATATAAGACGACTTTTTAACCCAGGAAAAATCTCAAAAGTCGGGGGTCATCTTCTACTCCGGGTGTTGTCTTATACGGCGGGTGCTGAAACTTCCGAGCCCGACTGGAAAATCTGTGATCACCGCATATCGTGGGGGGAGCTCAAAAACAGCTCCACTCCATTCATTTCAATGGAGCTGGACGGAGACCGCAAGTGTCTCTGGTCGGCTCCTTTTTGTGCCACATATGGTTTCTGTCCAGACTTTTTAACCCAGGAAAATCTTCTCAAAAGTTTGGGGTCATCTTATATTCCCAGTGGTCTTATATGCTGGAAAATATGGTGTATAAAAGCCTTAGTGAGCAAACGACCTAACGACTGTTTGACCAATTGCTATGATGCGCACTGACCACCAGGGGACAGATACTCAATGCAGGAGCTGCCTCCTGGTGGTCAGTGCATTCCTATAGTGGGAGCACCACTCAGCTGACTGAGGGGCCCCAGATAATGGGCTCATGACTGGCGAGCACAGCTGCAGTGGTGCAAGCCTCTCTCCCGCCTCCATGTCAGTGCTACTGAGTGGTGGCAGTGGCAGGCACAGTATGGCTGGGATGAGTGGGCGCTTGGCCCATCTTGGGCTCCTCGCTGGCCAGCTGCCACTTTGTGCACTAATATATCCCCTGAGGGGTCCCAGGTAGCAAGAGAGTGCAGGCCATGCTGAGGGACCCCACCTGTGCACAAATCCGTGTACCAGGCCTCTAATTTTCTTATAAAACTTCTATTGGTTTGTTTTCTAATTAAGTTCTATTATCCACTTGGAACTGATTTTTTTGTATAATGTGAGGTAAAAGTGTTTGTTTTTCCTCTCCATGGATTTTCAGTCATCTAGCAATATATATATATATTGTATATTATATATATATTTTTTTTTACAGAGGGGAAGGGAAAGGGACAGAGAGAAACATTGGTGGGAGAGAAACATTGATAAGCTGCCTCCTGCACACCCCCTACTGGGGATGTGCCTGCAACCCAGGTACATGCCCTTGACCAGAATCGAACCCGCGACTTTTTAGTCCCCAGGCCGACGCTCTATCCACTGAGCCAAACCAGTTAGGGCCATCCTAGCAATATTTAATGAGAGGCTAAGTCCTCTGTCATTTTTATTTTTTATTGTGTTGTTTTTGTTGTTTGGTTTTTAAGTCTTTATTGTTGAGAGTATTATGGATACCCCTTTTTCCCCCAGTTTTCCCCCTCCACTCAATTCCCATTCTGCTCAGGCCTTCACCACCCTATTTTCTGTGTCCATAGATAATGCTTATAAGTTCTTTGGTCAATCTCTTCCTATCCCCTTTTCCCCCTTCCTTCTGAGATTCATTAGTCTGTTCCATGTTTTATGCCTCTGGTTCTAGTTTACCAGTTTATTTTGTTTGTTAGATTCCTTGTTTGGTTGTTTATTTTGACTTTTAGATTAAATTGTTGGTAGATATGTACTTATTGCCAACTTATTGTTCATATTTTATCTTTCTTTTCTCTTCTCCTCCTCCCCCTCCTCCTTCTCCTCCTTCTTTCTCTTCCTCTTCTTAAAGAATACCCTTCAACATTTCATGTAATACTGGTTTGGTGGTGATGAATTCCTTTAGCTTTTTCTTGTCTGTGAAGGTCTTTATTTGACCTTTAATTCTAGATGATAGCTTTGCTGGGTAGAGTAATCTTGGTTTTAGGTTCTTGCTATTCATCGCTTTGACTATTTCTTGCCACTTCTTTCTGGCCTTAAAAGTTCCTGTTGAGAAACTAGCTGACAGTCGTATGTATGCTCCCTTATAAGTAACTAACTGCTTTTCTCTTGCTGCTTTTAAGATTCTCTCTTTGAATTTAACTCTTTGCATTTTAATTATGATATGATTTGGTGTGGGCCATTTTAGGTTCCTTTTGTTTAGGACTTTCTGTACTTATTGGGGTTGTAAGTTTATTTCTTTCACCTGGTAGGGGAAGTTTTCTATCATTATTTCTTCCAATAGGTTTTCAATACCTTCCTCTCTCTCTTCTCCTTCTGGAACCCCCATAATGGAATGTTGGTATGCTTGAAGTTGTCCCAGAGGCTCCTTACACTACTGTATCTTCATAGTTTTGGATTCTTTTTCCTTTTTCCTCTTCTGGTTGGGTGTTTTTTGCTTCCTCATATTCCAAATCATTGATTTGATTCTTGGCATGCTCTACTGTTGAATCCCTATAAATTATTCTTTATGCTTAATTGCTGACTGATCCTTTTTCATGTCTTTTATTTTTCTAATTTCCAGGAAGAGTATTTTATTTTATTTTTATCTTTATTGTTCATATTATTTCAGTTGTTTCTCTTTTTCCCCCATAGCTCCCCTCCTCCCAGTTTCCACCCGATCCACTGCCCTTATCTCCCCCCCACCCACTGTCCTCATCCACAGGTGTACGATTTTTGTCCAGTCTCTTCCCACACCCCCAAGCCCCTTCCCCCCGTGAATTGTCATTCCACTCCCTTTCTATGCCCCTGACTCTATTCTATTCACCAGTTTATTCTGTTCATCAGACTTTTTTTATTCACTTGATTTTTAGGTTCACTTGTTGATAGATATGTATTTGTTGTTCATAATTTTTATCTTTACTTTTTCTTCTTCTTTCTCTTCTCAAAAGATACCTTTCAGTATTTCATATAATACTGGTCGGGTGGTGATGAACTCCCCCAGCCCTTTCCTGTCTGTGAAGCTCTTTGTCCGACATTCAATTCTGAATGACAGCCCCTTGGCCAAAGTAATCCTGGTTGTAAGTTCTTGCTATTCATCGTTTTGAATATTTCTTGCCATTCCCTTCTGGCCTGCAAAGTTTCTGTTGAGAAATCAGCTGACAGTCATATGGATTCCCCCTTGTAGTACCTGACTGTTTTTCTCTTGCTGCTTTTAAGATTTTCTCCTTGTCTTTTGCCCTTGGCATTTTAATTATGATGTGTCTTGGTGTGGGCCTCTTTGGTTTCCTTTTGTTTGGGGTTCTCTGAGCTTCCAGGACTTGCAAGTCCATTTCTTTCACCAGGTAGGGGAAGTTTTCTGTCACTATTTCTTCAAATAGGTTTTCAGTATCTTGCTCTCTCTTCTTCTGGCACCCCTATAATTCTGGTGTCGGTACGCTTGAAGTCGTCCCAGAGACTCCTTACACTGTCTTCATATTTTTGGATTCTTTTTTCTTTTGGCTTTTCTGGCTGGGTGGGTTTTGCTTCTTCATATTTCATATCTTTGACTTGATTCTTGTGACCCTCTCGTCTGCTGTTGGATCTCTGTATATTATTTTTTATTTCAGTCAGTGTATGCTTAATTTCTAGCTGGTCCTTTTTCATATGCTCGAGGGTTTCACTAAATTTATCGGCAGTCTTTAGAATATTCTTGAAAAGCCTTATAACCATTGTTTTCGACTCTATATCCAGTCGTTTGCTTTCCTCCATTTCTGTCATTTGTGACCTGTTTGTCTCTGCATTTTGGCTGCTTCCCTGCATTGACAGAGTGGCTTTAATCAGCTGTGTCTACGGTGGGAGAATTTCTATGCTGGAGACACCCTTATGGGGCAAGACTTGCTTCAGTGGGGCTTTGGTGCCCCTGAGTGCGTCCCTTATGAGTCTGAGGAGTTGTAGACTGGGTGGTCCCACTCTGACCACTGGGTATGCTGGCTCTTGTATCTCCAAGGAGTTGCTATTTTAGCTTCTGCCTGGGGCTTCCCAGCCTTTTATATGCAAAAGCCTCTGCACACAGCTTGGGTGGGGTGGGGTCTCGGCGAGTCTAAAGGGTGGAACAACCAGCTATGGCTGATTCTTAGCCCTGCCCTAAGAGGCACTGGGTGTCTAGCTGCTCTGAAGTTCCTCCCGGCGCCAGACAGGTGCCAGACAGTCCAGCTCCTCCCCATATGATTCTGAGTCCCCAGAAACTCGCCTGGAACTGGAGTGCAGAGCTGTCAGGAGCTTGTCCTTCCCTCCAGTACGGAATGCTGCCAGCCCTTTCCACGAGTTGCTTCGTGCGCACTTCCATACCTCTGCACTTTATTTCCGCACCTCTTCTGCATCTCAGTCTCTTTCTAGTTGTAGAATTTCCACTCAGCCAGCCTTCCTGTGGGTCTGGGTGGTGTCTGTTTTTTCTTTTCGTTGTGGTTTTGTAATAGTTGTGCCCAGCAGCAATTCCAGTGTTCACCTATGCCACCATCTTGGTTTCTCTTTTTCATATCTTTGACATTCTCACTAAGATCCTTAAAGCTTTCGTAAAGATCCTCGAAGCTCTAATTAATATCCTAGAGCATTCTTATAACCATTGTCTTGAACTCTGTAGTTTGCTTGCTTCCATTTCATTTAGGTCTCTTCCTGCTGAATTCTTCTGTTCTTTCATTTGTAACGTGTTTCTTTGTCTCCACATTTTAGCAGCTTTCCTATTTGTTTGTATGTATTAGGTAGAGCTGCTATGTCTCCTGGAATTCATAGAGTGGCCTTGTTTCCTGTAGGACCCAATGACTCAGCCTCCCCAGTCACCTAAATGGGCACTCTAGGTGTGCCCCTGTGTGGGCTGTGTGCACAGTATTATTGTAGTTGAGTCTTGATTACTGTTGGCGTCACTGGGAGAAATTGATTCCCAAGCCATTTGACTTTGAGGACCAGCTGCAACTATAGTGGAAGAGCTGCTATGCAGGAAACACCCTATAGAACAGGACTTGCTTCAGTGAGTCTGCCCCTTGAGTGTGTCACTTGTGGATGTATAGAGTTGTAATCTTGTGTTGTCTGAAGCTGTCCACCAGGTGCACTGGCTCTGGGGCCTCCCAGGGAATGCAAACTCAGCCACTACTGGCAGGCACTACAGAGTGATCTGCAGATAGCTACTACTTGTGTTGGGCTTGAAAGTACCCAGGAAAGGCCAAATTGTGAAGCAAGGCAGGCTGCTGCTAGTGTTAGGTCTTGGACCCCTTATTGAGAGATATGGGACATGCTGAGTTCAGTTGCTGCTTGTTTGAGAGATTTAAGGAAAGTCTGAAACCTGAGCCAGGAAAGGCCATTCATATGTAAAAGCAGCTGCAAACAACTGGGGTAGGGGTGCAAATTGAGTGGGGTGGGGTCTCAGGGAATCACCAGGTGGAGCAAACAGTATGAACCAGGTTGGTGGTGACTCAGATATAGACCCTGCCAGTCAGCTCTGTGAGGAGGAGGTCTCAGTATAGGAACAATGAATCCCTCCCTATCTATGAGAAAGCTACCTCTGAGTTCTTGCCCCAATGCCAAACAGTCCAGTTTCTCTCCATATGTCCCTGGATCCCCCCCAAGCCACTGTCGTAGCACTGGAGCTCAGAGGGAGTGAATCCAAGTAAGTCCTAGTGGTAGCCATTTAAGAGGAACTGCCTGGGACTCCAGCAGCCTCTGTGTCACTCAGCCACAATCCCCACTAATTTTTATGGCCTGAAGTTACTAGGACTTCTCTTTCCAGCTCTGGAGCCCTGGCCTGAGGAGGTCTAGTGTGGGCCAGGGTCCCATTGTCCCTCACTAGAAGCTTCTATAACCAAAATATTCCTCCCAATTAAAAACATGTCGCATGTGGGTGTCAGACAATCCCACTCTGCTCCTCTATTCCTCCAGCCCTCCTACTTGTCTCGATGTGCTTTTTTCTTTACTTCCCTAGTTGTAGGACTTCCATTCAGCCAGATTTTATGTGGCTCTGAATAATGGTGGTGCTGTATGTTACAGTATTTTTTTTTTATTGATTTCAGAGAGGAAAGAAGAGGGAGAGAAAGATAGAAACATCAGTGATGAGAGAGAATCATTGATTGGTTGCCTCCAGCACACACTCTCCTGGGGATTGAGCCCTCAATCTGGGCATGTGCCCTTGACTAGAATCAAACCCAGGACCCTTCAGTCCACAGGCCGACGCTCTATCCACGGAGCCAAACTGGCTAGGGCTGTTCTGTATTTTAGTTGTAATTTTGATGTGGTTGTAGGAGGCAGCAATTACCACATTTACCCATGGCACAATCTCGGTTTTTACCCCTGTTTCCCCTGCCATCTTCGTAGCTACAGTATGGTCTGTTTCTGGGCCTTTTATTCTGTTCATTTAGTTGTTTTTAAAATATACATTTTTATTGATTTTAGAGAAGAAGAGAGAAGAAGAGAGAAACATCAATGATGAGAGAGAATCATTGATCAGCTGCCTCCTGCATGGCTCCTACTGGGGACTGCAAGCATGCAAGCTGGGCATGTGCCCTGACTAGAATTGAATCGTGACCTCCTGGTTCAGAGATTGACGCTTAACTACCAAGCCACACCAGTCAGCCCCACACATTGTCTTTTTATTACAAAAAAAATGTCATGCCCCTTATTCCTTTTTATCATGTCTCTGATAGTTTTATAGTTCTCTGCCACCTCAAAGGATTCAATCAAAATAAATACACAAAATATATTGACGGGAAGGGCAAGTGTTTTGCCATCAGGGTTGGCAAACTTACACAAGTCACTTAACCTTCCTGAACCTCTGTTTTACAATGACAGATAAGAATGATAACCTACACTTGTTAGCATTAAAATCGAGCCATGTCCTCCCAAATCAGACTAGCGACTGATTTCTCAACAGAAACACATCAGGCAAGAAGGGAATGGAATGAAATATACAAAGTCATGCAAAGGAAGGGTCTGAATCCAAGAATACTGTACCCAGCAAGGCTATCAATAAAAATTGAGGGTGAAATTAGGAGCTTCACAGACAAAAAAGGATTAAGAGAGTTTGTTACTACCAAACCAGCAATGCAAGAAATGTTAAAGGGCCTACTGTAAAAAGTAAAAATAGGAAACGAAGAAGGAACACAAGGGTAAAGAATAAAAATGGCGACAAACAAGTATTTATCAATAATAACTTTAAATGTAAATGGATTCAATGCTCCAATCAAAAGACACAGGGTAACTGAGTGGGTAAGAAAACATGGCCCACATATCTGCTGTCTACAGGAAACCCACCTCAGAAAAAAAGATGCACACAGACTGATGGTGAAAGGATGGAAAAATGTTTTACAGGCCAATGGAAATGAAAAAAAAAGCTGGGGTAGCAATACTTATATCTGACAAATTAGATCTCAAAGTGAAGGACATAAAAAGAGATAAGGAAGGCCACTTCATTATACTAAA
>PVJC01033052.1:0-19566 GCA_004026665.1 Murina feae
TGGAGGTGGCCAATCATGGAACACCATCTCAGGGGAGCCAATGAAAGGTCAGGGTACTGTGTAGGCGGCTCTGGGAGGGGCTCAGGCGGGCGTTGCCATCTCCCTGGTGTGCCAGAAAGATCTGAAATGCTGGAGTAAGCTCACAGCATGCATCAGCCTCTGCACCGAGACAAAACCTCCTGTGCTCTACCTACATCTTTTCATTTTGTTGATGGTTTATTTTTCTGTGAAAAAACTCTTTAGTTTGATATAGCCCCATTTGTTTGTTTATTTTTGTTTCCCTTGCCCAAGGAGGGAGATAGATCAGAAGAAACACTGCAGGCTGACTGCAGTAAACGTGTTAAAGGTGTCTCTCTCATAGGAGAAATATCTGAGATTTTACTGGCTGTGTTTTCTTCTAGGATTTTTATGGTTTTGAGTCTAACATTTAAAAATTTGTCCATTTTGAATTTATTCCTGTGTGCGGTGTAATATGGTCTAGTTTCATTTTCCCCTCATGTATCTGTCCAAATTTCTCAGTACTGTTTGTTGAATAGACCAGGGGTGAGGAATCTTTTTTCTGCCATGGGCCATTTGGATATTTATAACATCATTTGAGGGCCATATAAAATTATCATCATTTGGTCAAACATTTAATTAACTCATCCCTAATTCCTTGGCAGAGTCAGACCAAATTATTTTGCAAGTCTTATATGGCGCAAGGGCCTGACGTGCCCTGTCCCTTGCTATCATTACCCCATGCTAATTTATTGCCACTTTTGTCAAATATTAATTGACCATGTACACATGGCTTTATTTCCAGGCTGTCTATTCCCTTCCATTGATTTATATATCTGTTTTTATGCCAGTACCATGCTGTTTTGGTTACTATGACCTTGTAGTATAATTTCATATCAGATAGTGTGAGTCCTCCGACTTCGTTCTTTTTTCTCAAGAACACAGTTGTTATTCAGGGTCTTTTGCAGTTTCCTATAAATTTTTGAAACATTTTCTCTAATTCTGCAGAATACTCCATTGGTATCTTGACAGAAATTGCACTGAATCTGTAAATTGCTTTGGGTAGTGTGGACATTTTAATTAAATTAATTCTTCCTATTGATGAACACTCTATATGTTTTCACTTATTTGTATCTTCTTCAGGTTCTTTCTTCAGTATCTTTTGTTTTTCTGAGTACAGGTCTTTTTCATCCTTGTTTAAATTTATTTCTATGTATTTTATTCTTTTTAAAGCAATTATGAATAGGATTATTTTTGTTTTTTAGTTTACCTTTCTGATAATTCATTATTGGTGTATAAAAATGCAATTAATTTCTGGATATTATTTTGTTTTATGCTACTGTACTGAATTCATTTATCAGTTCTCGTAGTTTTTTGGTGGAATCTTTAGGGTTCTCTATATACAAAGCATGTCATCTGCAAATAATGACAGTTTTATTTCTTCCTTTCCAATTTGGATACCTTTTATTTCTTCATCTTTTCTGATGCTGTAGGTAGGCCTTCCAGTACTATGTTGAATAAGAGTGGTGAAAGGGAACATCCCCTGTCTTATTCCCTATCTTAAGGGGAGGACTTACATTGTTTGCTCCTTAAGTATGATATGATATTGGCTATGAGTTTGTCATATATGACCTTTATTATGTTGAGTTGTGATCCCTCTATTCCCACTAGTCTGAGAATTTTTATCATAAATCAGTGCTAGATTTTATCAATTATATATATATATATATATATATGGTCATATAGTTTTTATACATCAATTTGTTTATGTGGTGTATCATGTTTATTGTTCTGTGTATATTGTAACAACCTTGCATCCCTGGAATGAAACCCACTTGATAATGTATGATCTTTTTAATGTATTGCTGTATTAATTTTGCAAAATTTTATTGACATTTTTAGCATCTGTGTTCATCAGGGATATTGGTCTATAATTTTCTTTCATTGTTGTGTCTTTATCTGGTTTCGGAATTAGGATAATTTTGGCCTCATCAAACATACTTGAGAATTTTCCCTTCTCTTAAATTTATTGAAATAGTTTGAGAAGAATATATGTTATATCCTCATTTTAATTGTTCTCCTGCTCTCATTGGGTGTTTTCTGCTACCTTGTCTTCCATAGTGCTGATTTGCACCTCTGCTTCTTCTAACCTACTGCTGATTCCTTCTAGACTATTCTTCATTTCAGATATTGTATTCTTCATTTCTGACTGGTCCCTTTTATGGTATCTATATTTTATGGTTCTTTTTTACATTTTCTATTTCTTTAAGTTCTCCCTGAGTTTTTCCATTCCTCTCATAAGTTCCTTGAGCACTTTTACAACCATTGTTTTGAACTCTGTAATTGCTTGCCTCTATTTCACATAGTGTTGTGTGTGTGTGTGTGTGTGTGTGTGTGTGTGTGTTTCTGGGTATTTCTCCTGTTCCTTCATTTGAGTCATGTTTCTTTGTCTCCACATTTTACCTACCTCTCTGTATTTGTTTCTGTGTGAGGTAGATCTGCAATGCTTTGGCATATTGTGGGGTTCGGTCACACAGTCTTCCTGATTGCCTGAGCTAGATGCTCTAGGATTGTCCCTTCTGTGGGTTGAGTCCCCTTATTGTAGTTGAGTATCGATTGCTGTTGTCCCATCATGGGTGGGGTTTTCCCTCCAGCTGACTATGAGATGGATCCTGAACACAATGTATGAGCTGCTGTATGGGGGCTGGCTCCATGAAGCTTAATTTACCCAAATAGTGAAAAAAGTTTTTAGGGGTGAAATAGGTAGTTTCAGGAAATTTTAAGAATCAGAGTTCTATGGAAAAAGCACAGGGCTATAGAGCTACAAACAGTACATTTCCATAAGATAAAGCATCTAAGAGCTACAGAAAGGTATATCTACTTTAATAAAAGAGTAATATAGACAGTAACCATCCCTCCGAGACACCTAAGTCACACCCACCAACCAAGCCATGCCCACCAGCCAATCAGAGTGGCCGTATGCAAATTAACCCAGCCAAGATGGAGGCCGACAGCCATGGAGCGAGCAGCGGTGGGTATGGCATGGGTGGCGGCATGGGCAGTGGTGGGGGCGGCCCGTCGGGGTGCGGCATGAACCTGTGTGATCTGGACAAGGTCCCTGAGACCCTGGAGTTTTTCGAGCTGCTGGGGCCAGACTACGGGGCCGGCTCTGAGGAGGGCGTCTTGCTCCCCGTGGAACCTCTGAATGGATTCCCCATCCATGGCCCTGCGGGGGCCCCGAGCTGGAGCCTGGGCTCTTTGAGCCACCACCAGCAATGGGGGGAAGCCTACCATACCCTGAGCCCTGGAGCACCCCAGGCTGTCCCATGACCAAGAAGCTGTCCCTGGCTGCAAGAGGGCACAGGCCAGGCTGAGGGGACCCCCCCCCTCAAGTGCACAAATTTTTGTGCACTGGGCCCCTAGTATTAATTATAATATAGACAATATCCTTAATATTTGACTTTATATTTTAATCTTTTTGACAGTTGTTCAAGAAATAATTTCCCCCTGACCTACATGGCTCAGTGCTTGAGCATCGACCTATGAACTAGGAGGTCATGGTTCAAATCCTGATCAGGGCACATGCCTGGGTTGTGGGCTCAATCTCCAGTGTGGGGTATGCAGGAGGCAGCCAATCAGTTTTTATCTCTCATCATTGATGTTTCAATCTCTCTCTTTCTTCCTAAAAATCAATAAAAAGTATTTTAAAAGAAAATAATTCTCTACCCCTAACATGCATATAAAAGGCTTTAAATGATACTTTTCAGTTTGTGTCATTAATTTAATTTGAAATTGTTTTACATATGTGTTGTATTGTGAAGCATACATCCATCTACCTCCCTATGTTTACATACTTAATGAGTTATCCTAATGTCAGTTATTTATAGTTGTAATACAACTTTATAAGAAGCCATGGCATCTGTTAGACCCTCCACCTTGCTCTTCTTAGGAGCTGTGTTAGTCCACTAAGGCTGCCATAACAAAATACCACAGACTGGGTGACTTAAACAACAGATTTTTTTTCCTTATAGTTCTAGATGCTGGAAAAATGCATTTCTATGCACAAGCAGTACCAATCATTAAATTACTTAATAATTAACCCACTTATATTTATACCCGGTAGTGAATAATCTCCAAATGAATCACTAATCTCAATATAAAAATTACACTAGTTTTAGAAGAAAGCCTGAGTAGGTTTCTCTATAGGACAAGTTGCCTACATCACTGGTATATTGTTGCAAGTGGACTTACATATTCTATAGTGTGTTCTATGAGACAGGATTGTCAAGGAATACTAACATTGCTCAAGCTTTTATTTATGAGCTTCCAATTTAATAAGAAATGTGAGTTTTATTACTAAGTTGGGTTTCAAGTAGTGGTAAATTTTTGTCTTAAAATGCAGGAGTCATTTGGCTAAGTCAATATATTTGGTATAGTTTATATCATTGAGAAAAGAGTTGTCAGACTGTTATTAAACTTTAATGTCATAAATATAGAAATAACTAGAAAAAGTTCAGATTTCTCCCATCAAATAAAAATCCTATATAATAAAAGGGTAATATGCAAATTGACCCTAACAGCAGAATGACTGGGAATGGCTGGTCACTGTGACACACACTGACCACCAGGGGGTAGACGCTCAATGCAGGAGCTGCCCCTGGTGGTCAGTGCACTCCCACAGGGGGAGCTCTGCTCAGCCACAAGCCAGGTTGATGGCTGCCAGTGTAGTGGCGGTGGTGGGAGCCTCTCTGCCTCCTCAGCAGCACTAAGGATGTCTGACTGCAGCTTAGGTCTGCTCCCCGCTGGTCAGGCACCCCAGTGGGGACCCCCACCCTGAAGGGGGTGTAACCAGCCTGAAAACGGCCCTCAGCACCTCAGCCAGGACTGGCAGAGGGATGTCTGACTGCCATGTTAGACCTGATCACCCAGGGAGCAGGCCTAAGCCAGCAGGTGGACATCCCCTAAGGGGTCCCAGACTGTGATAGGGCACAGGCTGGGCTGAGGGAGCCCCCTGAGTGCACAAATTTTTGTGCACTGGGCCTCTAGTATTTACATAATAAAGGGAAGGAAGCCCCTCATTGAAAGAGAGAAGAAGAAAGGCCAGAGGGAAAATGGAAACACAAGGGAGAAGAAGGAGGGAACTTAATGTATTTCACATGAGGTTTGAGCTCTGGAGTTGCTATAGTAACCAATGTAAAGGTGACAATAACCAATCAGAGGGGATATCAAGGCACAAAAATCTCCAGCCTTTATAAACTGAAGGAAAAGGGACTCAGTGGGACTCTCTCCCTCCCTATGTGGGAGTCTGTGCTTGTTTCTCAATAAATTTCCAATTTTGCTATATCATCTTTCATCTGTGGTTTCATTCTTTGACTCCATCAGGCAAAGAACCTGGGAACCATCCTGCCCAGAGGAACACTGCACATTCCAGTCTAATTTTCTCATATCAACAGGGTTTATTGTCTGCCAAGATCTCTCTTTGTGTATGTAGCTTTTGGAACTAATGGGGTCATGATCTGATGTGATCTGAACCACTGGTTTTATCGGTTCTGGAGCCCTTGGGAAGGGCCCCAATGCCGGTTGATGTATGGCATTGCCAGCAACAGGCCTCAGCCTACCTGTTTGGAGCTACAAAGTGATCCACAGTTTGTGGCTGCCTCTGCTGTGCTTGGTTGTACATGGGAGGGGATGAACTTCACACCATCCCTAAGACTGGGGGCAGGTCAGCAAAAGGCCCAAGGATCTCCAAGATGTGCTCTCACTGTTAGCTGCCTGTCAAGCTCAGTCCTTGAAAGAGCCTCTGGCAGTATGTGAGTTACCTGAGCAAGGCTCCCAGTGAGTCACCAGATAGGAGCAAGTGGTATTGACCAAATGTATACGTATTCAAACTTGGCACTAGAGTTTGGTTTGAGGCTACTCAGCAAGTCTCCAGGTACACCAATGTAAGGTTTAATCTGACCCCAAACCAATAAGTTGACCAAGACAAGCAGGGTAGAAGCGAGAAAGATCGCGTTTATTAATTGCCCTCTGGTGAGGTTCTCCGGTCCGGGGAAACGGGCCGGGGAAGTCACAGACAAACAAACCTGGTAAAGCTTCTTTATGCTGCTGTTGGGCCAATCAGGTTTGTCTGTGGTAGATGGTGGTGGGGGGAGAGTTGATTTGAGTTCAAGAGGGGAGTTTGTACAACTGCACCTTGGCCATCCTGAGAAATCCCAGCTGGCCGTTAAGGAGGGTGTTTTTACGGCGCAGGTTTTATCACAGCAGCAGTTTGTCCTTGGGCTGTTTGTTTGGCTCAGTGGGTGGAGTCTTGAAGGTCCCTTGTCTGCCCAGCCCCCAGACCTTACAACCAAGGTCAGCTGTCACCTGTCATGTATCTGTGGACCTTTGTGGTGAGGCAGCGTCTCAGTGATTTATTAGGGTGAGTCTATCACTGTTCATCAGGCCCAAACAAACCAAGATTGGACTGTGTGAAGGGAGGGCCTTGCTTGGGAACAGTGGCAGTGGTCTGGCATGCAAAGAATAAATGGCCCTGCCCTGGAGCCACACAACTGTTTTTCCTAGTGTCTGCCTGGGCCTCCTGGAGAGTCTTCTGCCTTAGGAGACAGGCTGGGTTTCAGGCTCGATCCCCGATAGGAGCCATGCAGGAGGCAACCGATCAATGGTACTCTCTCATCATTGATGTTTCTGTTTCTCTCTCCCTCTCCCTTCCTCTCTGAAACCAATAAAAATATATGTAAAAGAAAGAAAGAAAGAAAGAAAGAAAGAAAGAAAGAAAGAAAGAAAGAAAGAAAGGAAGGAAGGAAGGAAGGAAGGAAGGAAGGAAGGAAGGAAGGAAGGAAGGAAGAGAGAGAGAGAAAGAAAGAGAGAGAGAGAGAGAGAGAGAGAGAGAGAGAGAGAGAGAGAGAGAGAAAGAAAGAAAGAAAGAAAGAAAGAAAGAAAGAAAGAAAGAAAGAAAGAAAGAAAGAAAGAAAGAAAGAAAGACTACATACAACACAGGCTCAGGCAGCAGACTGCTCTGCAGAGTGTAAGCTTGACAGAGTGGGGCAACAGGGCGTCCAGAAGGATGGGGTTGTGCAGTCCACTCGGACTGATGCAGATTGAAGGGAAGTGCTCGACCCAGGAAAGATGGCATCTGTGGGCTGTCTGTGTAGAAGAGGGACTCATCACAGGGACCCTGGCAGCTGTCCCTTCAGCTCTCATTCCAGAGCCATAGTCCAGTCTGTCCTTGTAAACTCTAGTTCATTTCAAGCTGCTCTCTCCCTGTCAGAGTGGTTGCAGAGCAGATTTTGTTCACTGATACTTTCTGAGGACACCTGAGTTTCATGTAGCCTTTTGTCTCTCCCTGGTGGACAGAATCCCTGCTAATTTTTATAATCAGATCTATGTGCTCTGACTGGGAATCAAACCAGCAACCCTTTGGCACATGGCACAATGCCCAACCAACTGAGCCACAACAGCCAGAGCTAAGTATATTTCTTAAAGGGATCAAGCGTAAAAACTTAAATAACCAAAACACATCTAACCAAGGTGTGGGCATGGAGGTTGAAAAATAATTAGAAGTAGTATATTCAAATTTCTCATGTTTTACTTTTAAATTAGTAAATAAAGGTTTATGCTCTTTATTTAATAATGTTATGGTGATATCTACCATAAATATTTACAAACACTGAAAGTCAAATATGATTACCTCTAATAAGTGATAAAAGATATGAAGGAGAAATGGGGTAAGAGATTTTTATATTATCACTAGAGGCCCAGTGTATGAAATTTGTGCACAGGGGTGGGGGGATCCCTCAGCCTGGCCTACATCCTCTCGCAATCTGGGACCCTTAGGGGGATGTTGGGCCCTAATATGATCCTTCTGAGGCAGTAGTACCATTTTCCCCATCTTATGGGTAGAAAAACTGGAGCAGAGAGAAGTGAAGTAAACTGGCTTTGTCACACAGTTATAAATGTTAGAATCAGGGCTGACCACAAAATGTGCATGCCAGAGTCCATGCATGTCATTGCTGCATCATCCTGTTTTTCGGTGTTAGTGTAGTCTTGCCAAGTTTTAATTTTTAAATCTAAGTGACTGTTCCCAATATATAGGGTAGGGTTCCTAGGCCTGGCCAGCAATCAGGGCCATCTGTGGGGCAACCAGTGGGCTGACCCCAGCTCCCTCCGCCGCCCCTAGTTACCACCTTCTCAGGGAACATCTGCCCCCTGGTGGTCAGTGTGCATCATAGAGACCGGTCATTCCACTGGTCGTTCTGCCTTTCAGTTGATTTGCAAATTAGGGTTTTATTATACAGACAGTCCTCAGGTTACATCAGACTCCACATAGGTTGTTTTGTGGTTACATCGCCATCTCCCAACCTATATACTAAGAGATTAATATGCAGATTAGGCTGGGATATCACAACCAGCTCAGGAGGCTGTGTCATGACCAGCTCAGAGCACGTCCCCAGCCCCAGTAGACACACACACCACACCAAGACTGGGAGAGGGCTCCAAGTGGCTACAGCACAGCTTGGAGCCTGCCCCCAGCCCCAGCGCCAACCAGCTCTGAGGCCACTCCCACGGGGTCGGGAGTTCGTGGGCAGGCAAGCCACACCACCTACCCTGGGAACAAGGCCTCCAGTAGACCCACGGACCCACTGAGAGGGGCGTGCTCTGAGCTGCCTCGGCCAGACTGTGGCTTAGGCCTGCTCCTCATAGGGAGCGGGCCTAAGTCATCAGTAGAACATCCCCTGAGGACTCTCAGACTGTGAGAGGGGGCAGGCTAGCCTGAGGGACACCCACTCAGTGCACAAATTTCATGTACCGGGCCTCCAGTTTATTTATTTTTTTAAAAAATTGCATCATTTCAATGTATGTATATATGTGCTTTAGGTATTTTATTATTTGTTTGCCACAAGTAAATGTCAGGAATTGTTATCTTTATTTTATTTTATTTTTTTACTGTTTCACTTCATTACAGCTGTGTATGTGCTCCATGTTAGTGATGTAAGTGCTTATGTAGGCAGGTTCCAACTTACGGCAAAAATCACGTTACGTCCTGCCATAGGAACAGATCTCTGACATAACCTGAGGACCTACTAGGATTATTTTATCCCACTGCATTATTGATATTTTATGTTCTATCACATAATGATTAAGAGTATGAATCTGCCATCAGAAGCCAGATTGCCTTGGTTCAAAGGTTAGTTTCACTACCCACAGCCTTGGCCTTAGTCAATTGACTAAATATCTATTTGCCTTATTTTTCTCTTCTGTGCATTAGAAAATTAGTGTCTCTCTTAGAAAGTTCTGATCAGGACTTAATGAGTTAATGTTTAAAAAGTAGCTAGAACAGTGCCTGCCATTGAGTAAGTACTACGAAAGTGTTAAACTAAAAAGAAAATAAACACCATCTGTATAAATAATGGCTAATGAATTTCATAAAAACACATAATTTAAAAAAATAACATTAGTTTTCAATTATTAGTATAGACATATACTTGGTGTGAGTAATTAAAAATGCTATTTTATGATGGCCTCTGATTCATTACAAATGTCTAGTTTTATAAAGATAATTTTTCTTATAAGATGACAGGTTCTTCAAGACAAATAGACATAAGATTTGAAGAACTTATTTTACAAAAAGGAAATACTGTATAATATTTAACATTAGAAACCAAAATGAATGGAAATTGCAGAATTTTCTGAATTCTAGGTAATTAAAAATGCTTTTATGTTATTTTAACGAATTCTATGCCAAATGATGTCCTTATTTTCCTTATATTTTAAGAAAATGAAGAGTATGAAACTCACTATGCAATCTGCAAAGGAGGTTTCTTGAATCTTGAGTTTTATACCTTAGTCTACCCCAAACTTTCATTTGACACCTGACTGAGTTAATATGTACCTTCTAAATCCTTATGTAGAAAATAAATAAAAATTTAAAAACTATCTCTCAATCTTACTTTTTTATTCAATTACTGATTGTCCCAGATCCCCAAACTGGTTGACAATGCACAGGTATTAATGGACAGGCCAGGCTACTCCTCTTATGGAGTCCAAGGTTACTGTCCCAGGTTCTTTTTGCGAAGAGCAGGGGTTTTATATTGGACCAGAGCAAAGATACAATACATGCAAAGCAGTTAATGAGATGCTTGAATCACACAGGGTTTATTTACCTAAGTCCTAACAGCTTCTAGGGCACAGGCAGGCCACCCAGCGATCCTCACGACAAGACACACAGCAGCACAGCAGGCTGGTCCACGAGATGAGTTGAGGTGCACCACGGTCTGGAGGTTCAGTCTCAGCACTCCTGGCCGCCGGCTCGGCTCGGGCTTCACTCGGACAGAGTCTCAGTCTCTGGAATCTCAGGAAGGGAGATGAGAGAGTCCACCGTGGAGGAGCGGTTGACTGCTCTGAGGCACCTGCTCAAAGGCTCTTCTTTTAAGCGCAGTTCAGCAGGTTTCTTCAGTGTCTTATCGCGGATGCCTGATGCGGCTTCTGCCCTTCTATCTATCGCACACATTTGGGGCGTATCGGGGTACAGCAGGGTGTAACAGGGTGTAACCCTTTTTAACTTTAACATTTCTAGTTTTTAGTAAAGTAGTTCACACATCCTAAAACTCAAAAAGTCTTTTCATTGCAAACCAAACTCTATCTAATACATTTCATATACCTAACTAACACACTCTTCAATAATTACTATAACCACACTCTATCTAATACATTTCATATGCCTAACTCACACACTCTTAACCAAACTCTCTCTAATACTTTTCAGATGCCTAACTAACACACTCTTAAATAATTACTGTAACACTGATTATAAATTTAATGTGCTATAATCATTGGGTGTCATCCTATAATATTTCAGAATAATTAAGATTATTTGTAAAATACTGACAGTTCTGACTTACAAGCAAGTTGTATTATAAAGCGCAATTTTAAGTCACAGAATATAAAGGTCAGAAAAGACCTCAGAGGCCATCAACGTCCCACTCCATTATTTGTATAAACCCTTCTGGAACTTCCTTACCACTGACATATGGCCATTCATCCTTTGGTTAAAAATGTCAAGTGATCACAAGCTCAGTAATTTAAAGGCAGCCACTTTGCATATTAACAGCTGGAGTCTTTATTAAATTTTATTTCTATTAAACTGTTTTCCAGTTTTCATGCTATATTTACTTAATGCGAGATCATATAACTTATAGTCTAATAGGAAACACATAGAACAACCACGTTATAACACAAATATATTATTATAAATTGAGATAAATGCAGAGAAAGGGAAAAAAAGACACTGTTAATCTTAGGCTTGGAAACCTAATGTCCTCCAAGGGAGCGCATGCGCACACATGTGCACACACACACAACCTAAGAAAGAAGGGAGGTTGTGGGAATAGGAATGAGGATGTCCAGAAAAGGTGAGGAGTGAAAAGATTGTTTTCCTTCAGAGGTCAGGGTGAGGAAAACAGAATTCATAGGTTCTAAAGAGAAAGGCAGACAATTGCATTCAAGAAACTAAAAGAGGGACAAACTGACTGAAGCAAATTGCAAGAGAGGGAAAACGTTGCAAGAGTAAACTAGAGAGACAGAAAAGGTGAGGCACAAGTAAGGCCACATATGGTCATATTTGAGGATTAAAGTGGAAATTCTTTGTAGTTATATGAAGACATTAAATATGAACCAGTTCTCTTCAGGGCAAACCAGGGCTTATAGTCACTCTAATTATTGCTTATCTTTCATCATACACCTTGCTACTTCCCTTTCACCTCTAGCATTGCCAGATAATATACAGGACCCAGTTAATTTGAAGGTCGAATAGACAATGAAAGGGACATAAACTGAAAATTATTTATTGTTTATCTGGTCTTCAAATGTAACTGGAGGTCCCATATTTTTATTTGCTGTCTGGCATACTTGTCTGCATCTATAGTATTCTCAGTGACCTCATGAAAACTAGTGATGCAAAATCACTATTTAAAAATGCATATTTAGGAAAAATTGTACAGTTAGTGCAGTGAGCATGACAAGAAACAACTGAAGATGAGATTAGGAAAGTGGGCTGTGCAAAGGGCCTTGCTGTGAAGGGCTGTGGCAAAGGTATACTCTAACAATTCTACTGAGTGCATATGATGTGCCGGGCACAGTAGAAATGGAAGTTATATGTAAAGTGAAAGATAGAATCTTATTTGAATCTGAATATATGATAGAAAAGCAAAGACGATTGTGAAGTGCTAAGTTTAGGCAGTGTGGTAGATAGTGATGCCATTTACTGACAGAAGAAATCGGAGGAAGAGTGAGCTTTCAGCAGGAGAAGAGAAGAGAGAAGACAGTATAGCAGCTTGGGCATGTTCATTTAAACACTGTTTTTCTTCTTTTTGTTCAATAAAGTGATGACAAGATCAATTTACTTAATGACCAATGGAATGTGAAGTTGAAAGAGTATTAGTATTCTGTGACTGGTTGGCTATTTTTACCTTCTCCAATGTCAAAGTGAAAATTTGTATATGAGCAGATACATGAGCGGCAATGAAACTTTGGTTTCTCTAAACAACATCTCTAGACCAATGTAGTTGGTCTTATTTCTTAGAGTAAAATTCTCACTCTTATGAGACATGGTTACCTTCGTAGAAGGTTGATGGCTCCCCAGATTGTGATATAGAAATGAATTGATGAGAAAGTTGGTAAAAGTTCATTTCCTGATTTAACTGCATAATTATATATGTAATTGAGTTCTACTTTTAGAGAGTGAAATTAAAATTCATTTCCAGAGAATGGAGGTGATTATATATATTAAGCATTTTAGAAAAGAGTGAATAGCATAAGCCAGCAATGCATTTACTTTTGACAAACCGGTTATTTTCTGAGAACCTCAGAAGTTTCCTTGAATTGTATTCACTCCATTTACTCTTTAGATTATTTAATGAGTTTTTAGCAAATGAAAATTATATATGTATAATACATTTCCAATATTTGGTATTTCACTTTTCCACCCCTTTTTCCATCTCCTTTTATTTAAGTTACTTTTGAGGAAATATTTCCTATCATAAACGTAGTTTATGTTCACTAATGAAAATTTAAATAGAGGTAAAAAGAAAAAATTCAGAATCCTATAGACCAGGCACAGTCATCCTTAACATGACACAGCATATTTTTACACTGTTTTTGCTATGTGTGTTTGCCGTAAATGAGATAAAAGTAGTATGTAAAATTGAATATATTATTTGACTTCACTGGATACAAAAATAGTTTGTACTCAAATTACCCCTTCCTTTTACAGCTTACAGGCATGCCCATATGCTTTGCTTTTATCTCAAATTTTTATATTTCAAATAGACTTTCTTTTACTACTGTTTTACTGAATTGAAATAGGATATTATTTTTTCTGTATGCTAAGCTCCCTGACATTCAAAAGAGAAGGACTTCATTAGAAAAAAATTATAATATACAATTTTATACAAACTAAATGCAAAGTACAATACAATAATGCAAAACCCTTTGGGCTGTCTCTAGAGCTTCTTGCCTGGCTTGGCCACAGCTAAAGCACTCTGCTCACTGGAATTCTTTCACAAGGAGTCATGCTTCACTGGTGACCATCACTGCCCCAGCCCACACCGCACCCACAGCCACATCTCCTACTGCACTGCTGCTGTAGCCTAGGAATGGACTCAGGAAGATGGTCTGCTCAAGGGCTCTTCCTCTGGCTACTCCGGCCTGCTGTACAGCCGTCCTGTCAGAAGACATATCTGCCCAGTGTTCAGGCCAAATTCCTGAGAGCACTTCAATTTCTGAGCCAGAGAACAGACATTCCTGAAGATTTATTCGGGGTGAAAATACCCATTATGTTCTTTCTTTTTTCCCCCAAAAAGAACAGGCTCCTCAGCCTTGTAATTAGAAAAACTTCCTCCTAGAGTCTGGCTGGTTACAAACTCTGCTTTATGGTTTCTAGAGAGGTTTCATCTCATTTTGTGTCTTCTTAGCTATGCCAGTTATGTTGGGATCATTTGTCCTATGGGAGGCTAAACAAGTAGTATTTTAAGCAGAACACAATCAAATTAAATTTTTGTTTATCTATTTCTGTTTTATTTGGTTTTGCATTTCCTTATATATATAATCATAATAACTCTATGCACACTTTACAAAGTTGACAAAAAGCCCAGAGTAGATAGCAGGAATTCCTGATTTTTCTAGTCCACAAACCACTTTCCATACACAATCACTTTCAGTTTCTCAAGTTATGTCTTTGAATATTTACTCCAATTTAAAAAAATGTTTTACTCTGGCCCTAGCTGGTTTGGTTCAGTGGCTAGAGCGTCAGCCTGCAAACTGAAGGGTCCTGGGTTTGATTCTGGTCAAGGTCACATGCATGGGATGCAGGCTCAAACCCCAGTAAGGGGCATGAATGAGAGGCCTATCAATGATACTCTCTCATCATTAATATTTTTTTTCTCTCTCTCCCTTCTTCTCTGAAATCAATAAAAATGTATTTTTTAAAAAGACTCACCTATAAAAAAAATTCTACTCTGCTACTTTTCCTATTTATTTACTTTATAAATTCTGTTGATATTTTGTGATGCTAGATGAGCACTCAGCCTTCCCATTCTCTTTACTCAAATCAATAAATAGTATTTGCATTATTATGATGATGTAAATATTGTTCAATGTGGAGTATTGTTCTATGGTTACTCTTTATTTAATATTTTATTATTTTTCCTTCACTTGCAGTTTTATTTTGTTTTCCTTATATGGCTGATATACTATGACAGTTCCAATGAAGCATGCCTCTCTTGGTCCATGCCCTTTGCAATGTGACCTAGCTACCCCTAATCAAATTAAAAGGCAGAGTTTAAGTCTCTGCCCCTTAAACCTGGGCTGGACTTGCACTTGTTTTGACTAATGGACTGTGGAAGAAATACTATTGTTCTACTTCCTGGGCTGAACCTTAAAAGAGTCTGCTTTTCTCTCTGGGAACCATGAGACATCATGATGTGAAAAAGCCCAGATGAAGACCACAGGGACTGAGAGCCAAGCCATTCCAGCGGCCTCACCATCATGAAAGACCTTCTTATAAGTCTCAAGTAAGACCATGTACCATGAGTAGAACTACCCTAGAATCATAAAAAGTAACAATCTGTGGTTGCTTCAGGGAAATTGTTCATCCCATAGGAACAAAAGAGCAGAGACGTTAGAACAACATGCATTGACCTTATAATATAGTGTCCAATGGAAGCAAAAGAGAAGCAGGATGAGATATATCACCCTCAATCATATCTAATCTACAACTATAAAAGAGTAACATGCAAATTGGTATCACTCCACTATGCCCATCAGCCAATCAGAGCAATATGCAAATTAACCCAACAAAGATGGCGGTTAATCTGAATACACAGGCACAGAGTGAAGGCTGAAGACTGAAGACAGCGTAGAAGGAAGCCAAGTGCTGCAGAAGGGAGCAAAGTAGCGAAGAAAGGAATGGAGCTGAGGCAGCAGAGACAGTGGAGAAGGGAGGTAATGGAGGGCTTTGCTCTCTTCTCCGCTGCTTCACTCCAGCTCAGGAAGCCTTATTCTTGCAGGAATCTTCCTGCAAAGGGCTTCTAGTTAATGGAAATAACCATGAGTAATCTATCTTCAGGGATACATCCCAAGACCCCTAGTGGATGTCTGAAACCTCAAATGACACCAAACCCTATACATGCTATGTTTTTTCCTGTACATTTTAAAGCTTAATTTATAAATTAGGCATAGTAAGAAATTATCAACAACAACTAATAATAAAACAGAACAATTACAACAATATTCTGCAATTAAAAGTGAATATAATCTCTTTGTGTCTCTCTCAAAATATCTTTTTTATTTTATATGTCCTCACTCAAAGATATAGATTTTTTTGAAAAAGAAGAAAAGAAAGAGAAAGAGAAAAAAAAAATCAATTGGTTGCTTCCCATACGTGCCCTGACTGGAGATGGAACCCGGAACCTCCAATCAACTGGCCAGGGCTCTGTCAGAATATCCTATTGTACTGTACTCACCTTTGCACTTACAGGAAGCACTTTAAGGCTTCTCTGTAGAACATCCAAATTGCCAGCATCACTACTCTTGAGCTTTGGCCATTATTAAGTAAATTCAAGGTTACTTGAACATAAGCACTGCAATACCTCCACAGCTGATCTGATCATCAAGACAGCTTCTAAGTGACTAACGGGTGGGGCGTGTATAAGGCTTGGATATGCTGGACAGAGGGATAATCCACATCCTGAGCAAATGTGAGCTTTCATCATACTACTCAGAATGGAGGGAATTTACAAGTTATGATTTATTTCTGGGATTTTTTATTTAATATTTTCAGACCATGGCTGACTTTGGATAACTGAAACTGCAGAAAGTGAAACCATTAATAAGGGGGGACTACTATAAATACATTAAAAGCAGTACCCATTTGGCATAGTTATACAAATACATACATACATACATAGTTTAGTACATAATACACACACTCAGATATATATACAGATATGCTAACAAATACATCGAAGTGGTTTCCTATGAGGAGAGAAGAAATAAAGTTTGGCTTAGGGATAAAAGGAAATAAAAAAAGAATGGTGTTGTGCAAGGATCAGTGTCAGTAATGGCCATGAAATGAAGAATATCATTAACTCAGCTCTTTTTTTATATATACCTGTGAAATAAACCCTCTCCCACAAAACCTACCACATCCATCACTTATACCGCTCAGACTCATTAAATCAAAAACTCTATAGTGGTAACCAGCTATTGATGTAATTTTCTTTTTTAAAATTATTTTTATTGATTTTCAGAGAAGAAGAGAAAAGGATAGAGAGGTAGAAACATCAATGATGAGAGAGAATCATCAATAGACTTCCTCCTGCATGTCCCCCCAATGGGGACCGAGCCACAACCGGAGCATGAGCCATAACCTCCTGGTTCATAGGTTGATGCTCAACTACTGAGCCACACCTGACCAGGCCATTGACATCATTTTTAAGATCCCCAGACTAATGTTAAGGTGGTAGGCAATCATGGTTGATCATCATTAATCAGGTATCATGAGGTTATGTTCTAAATTGTGATTTATTTATGAACTTATTCTGTTTGTTGGTTTTCCTGGACTTCTTTGGAATCTTCTCCCTTCAACTCCTTCTCACCTATCAATTCACAGCCCATCCTGAGACTCCAGTTGCTGCTGTTCCGCCAGGCTAGTCACTATTCAGTCAGTGACATTGTTTCTCATTTCTCAGCGTTTTACCCAAACTGTTTAACAACTCAGTCTCCAATTCAGTATCTTAGGAATAAAACACGTATGAGAGATAAATTTTATGAATCTTTCATGCTTATAAATGTCTTACTCCATCTTTACACTGACTTTATAGTTTTGCTGGAAATAAATTTATGAGTTAAGAATCAACCTGTGTTATTTTGGCTCTTGTTTTCCCCTTCCATATAACTGAATTTTATTTATTTGTTTATTTATCCCACATCTTCCCCTAAAAAAAACCAAGCTTAGGAGTTTTTAGATTTTACCACTTAGCTTTTATGTGTTCCATATAGATATACATGAGGACTAGAGATGCAAGCTGTGAAAATTATGGGGAAAACATTATATCAAAGCCTTAATTTTTTCAAGTAAGAATAGCATGTGTGTTTTTATATATCCAAAATGGGGAGAAATAAATTAAGAAAGTTTAAACATTGACTTTGTTGTGTTCGATGCTTAAGACAGTGTCCAAAGCCTGTGATCACCGAATGAATGTGAATCCACTTACACCAAATACATAATACTTTCATCTAAATTATACTAAAACACAGAGATTATTCAAAAAGAGAATGCATTTCCCAAGAAATTATATCTTTACTATTAGATAACTACCAATATTTTACATATATTAAATGAATATCTTTCCTGTCCACTTTGCAAAAAGAAAAACTTACAAATTAGAAGTCACATGGACTCCAGATTCACTCAGTGCTAATGTTTGATGTTTTGTTGTGTTTTTGTATGTGTGTGTGTGTGTGAAAAAGAATTAAGTATAATATAGTATAATACAGAATCACACCGGCAAATGCATAAAATGGTCTAGTGCTTATGCAAAGCATTTATGCAAAAACAATCAGCTTTAGGGGGATCAAGAGTAAACTGTTAAATTGTTACATCCACCACTGCGAGAAAGTCAACAAGAAGCTTGGAAATGAAGAAACAGAAAACTTTCTGAATATACATACCTCTCTTCTTGCTACCAACATAGTGTAAGTGGAATTGCTGGCTGCAGCCCATTGGCCCTCTGTAGTCAATTGGATGATACAGGAAAATATCAGAGAATCCTCACTCCTTTGTTCTGAGAACTACCTGGCAAAGCCTACCCCTTTCTCTCAGGTGCTCTGCTTCACTGCAGGTGATAGAAACTTCCTTCTGGGGAAAAAAATGAAATCTCAGCTCTTGCGGTATAACACAGAGTCAATAAGAGCTTAGTTTTACAACTTTTAAATATTCATGAATCTCTAATAGTTGCAGGCATTGTGGGAACTAAGCTGACCAGGAGAGGGATGCTGTCCCTGTGTTAATGTGATAAGAAATGGTCTGAAAGGCTGATGGTATTAAGCATTTCAGCTGTAGCATATTAGCACTGTATCATAGACCTTACTTTTCCCCAGCACAATACAGAAATCACTATGTTAAGATATTTTTCCTAAGAAATAATTGGTAAAAGACCTGATGGGATAGGAGATCTAAAATGCTTTGCGAGTTCAACTTTCTTCTTTAAAAAATGTGAATCTCTTTTTCCTTTTTTTGGTGAGCGTGTGTGTGTGTGTGTGTGTGTGTGTGTGTGTCTTATCATCACCTTAGATTTTTTTTATCTTTACTGTTGAAAGTATTACAGATGTCACCTTTTTTTCCCCATTGACCCCCTTCTAGCCCACATCCATCTTCCGCCCCAGGCCTTCACCACCCTATTGTCTGTGTCCATGGGTTCTGCATATATGCATACAAATTCTTTGGTTAATCTCTTCCTACCCACCCACCCCCACCTTCCCTCTGAGATTCCATAGTCTGTTCCATGTTTCTATGTGTTTGGATCTATTTTGTTCATCATTTTATTTTGTTCTTTAAATTCCACATATGAGTAAGATCATGTGATACTTACCTTTCTCTGACTGGCTTATTTCACTTAGCATAAGAAAATACATACTATTAAAACTGTTTCACACATCAAAATACATCTGAAAACATTTGGTTTACAGTGTCTTTGGAAATAATTTTTTAGAAAAATTGTATCACTATTTTTATCATTTATTAAACATTCATTCAATGTTGTTTATATTTCTTATCTTCATTGTTTACTATCTGAAATATTTTCTATGCTATTTGTATCTGAATCAAGTTCCCATTTAAGCAGTGAGTAATAGAAAGAACAAGGGAAATGAAAAGGAAATAGCTTTTCTTGCTGGTTTGAAAGAAAGTGGGAAGTCAGAAAAATAGGAACAAGAAAGAAGGAGGAGGAGAAACAAGATGGCGGCATAGGGTAGACACCGTAAATGCAGCTGTGAACAACTATTTCAGAAAAACCT